>PPHD01000007.1:87506-225870 GCA_002909625.1 Bambusicola thoracicus
CCCCCCATGCCATAAAGCTTAAGGAGCATTTTGTTCGGGAAATCACATCTTTCCCCATTTTGCAGCTGACACATTGCATTGCAGATCTGTCACAGCACATTACCTCGGTGATGTAATGGAACGCAACACTGCTGATGCAACCCAATCTGATGTGTCTAACGTGATCCATCAGGTGCAATATTTGAAAAGCTTTTCTCTGAAAACAACCTGTATAGAAGAGATTCCCTCCCTCTTCACCAATTAGAAAAAAAAAAAAGCCTTCCCAAAGCATTGCATCTCCAGGAGATAATTGCTTTTCCACAGGTAATTAGCAAATACAATTAGTTGTGGGAAAGGTTTGCTTTTCAGCAATTCACACCAAAAAAAAAAAAAAAAAAAAAAAAGGTGAACAGAAGATGACTGTGGCTGCCCAATAACTGCTTCCAGCGGCACCAACAGAACCCACCTGAGTAGCAGCAGTTACAGGGTCAGATCACCGCTGCACTCACTTTCTGTTCCCCACCAACACTCACAGGATAACCAAAAGTTCACCTTGCGAACTCTTCACAAACTGACTGGCAGCTAATTCTGCTCATCTGTGCAGTCGATGTTAATGACAGAATCAAACAAAGATACACCCCTCAGCACACGTCACGGGAAGCTCTGCAGATGCTTTCAGGACTACCTGCAGTCCTGCAGAAAATTGCTGGATTTTCACATACAGGAGGATGTCACCATGATCAGATGAATACTAAGGATCAATGGCCTTAAATATTCTACTGGAGTGGCAATGGTATTTGTCAGCAGTGGAGACTTCAGTTCAAGCAAATGACACCTTACCGCATTGATGGCAGCCATCCAGAAAGCAACCACCACCTCTCCTCCCTGTATCACTTGTTGGAGGGCAAATGAAAGCTGACGTCACAGAACAGCTTGGGTTGGAAGGCACGTGAAAGAGCACCCAGTTCCAACCCCTGCCACGGGCACGGCCTGCCAACCACTCCATCCATCACTCCGTCCCCACAAACTGCCAGTGGCTGCTATGGAGGGTTTCAGAGGTGGAAGCAGCCATCCCCCTACGGCGCTCCCTTTCCCTTCCCCACGCAGCGCTGCCGTATGCAGGCTGCCAGCAGCAGGACTGGGGCACAGACAGGGCGCCAGGCCCTTCCACTCACTGCTTAGACTGATTTTTCAAGTGTAAAATGTAATTCAAATCTCCATAAAAAGCTATTTGCTCCCTAGCCTCGCAATTCTTACACCACGTTTCAACCGTGAAATCCAATTGGAAAAAAAAAAGAAGCCTTATGCTCAAGGTCTGAAAATCCTGCAAGAGCCTTTAGCTCTCAGACTGAATTGTATCTTAAATGCCATCTGACCGGTTCCATCTCTTTCCTCTGCAGGGATGGCATGGTGCCTGGTCTCTAAAAGCCTGATCCTGAGAGCTGGGCACCCCCCAGACCTAAATTCAGGTACTCGTGGGCTACGTGTCCCTCCACAAAGCTGTTCTACAACAGAATCGAAGCTGAGCTTTCTCAAGTTCAAAAATATGGCCCAAAATGCAACTGTGCAAATTAATCTCCAAAATTTATAGCCCACGCTGCCCAGCTCTGAACGCCGCAGCATCACAGCCCCCTCTGTACCATACACACACGTATTTCCAGCCCTTCCAGGTGCGCTGCTGCTCTCCTTGGTGAGGCAATTCAGCAGAGAGCACAAATCCTGATGCATCTATTGCATGACCTGAACTATTTTTTTTCTCCTCACTGATGTATATCTGGATACTCCAGACCTCTTGAATATAAGAACTCATCACAGCACTCTGGAACACAGGCTGATACTTCAGCTGATACACACCAGTCAGACAATTCAGGAGCTTTCACCAGTTCAAACACTTTCTGAATCAGGAGCTTTCAGTAGGGTCCAAGTATGGTAACAGCACAGGGCTGCCAGCAGCCCAAGTTCCAACCCAGAAATAGATAAAGCTTTCAATTGACACAACTTCTAATCCCTTAGTTAACATGAATTATAGGAATCAACACTGAATTATAGGAAACAACATAACAATTCCTATTTGCACACACGTTCTGCTCCAGTGCAATAAATCATAACCACAGCCTCGAATGGGCTTTCTACAGGCACAGAAATAGGCAAAAATCATTCATCTTTCATTAAACCCAAGCAAAGTTTCTAGCTTTTATGATAACACAAAGCCTGCAAATACAATCTATATGTATTCTACAGGCTCAGAATGAGCCTCGTTATCAGTGTATCATTAGCTACAGATTGTCCCGTTTCTTGTCAATAGGATGTGGGGTGTTTCTGAAGAGCCCCGACGTGATGTGTGCCACACATGTGAATTGCTCCGCACACCCAACCCAGCACAACGTGCCACCTGACCGTGTTAAGCTCGCAGAAGATAGAAATTAGAAGAGCTTTTTCCAAACCAAACCTCTCTCTGGGTTCTCTCTCCTGACCTCTGGGTGTGAAGGCATACAGCTCTCCAAAGGCATTCCGAAACTTCCAGCCATCCCTTATATCACACATCTTTTGCTTTCTGCTGTTGTGAGATCCAGGCCATAGGACCCTGTGCTTCTCGGTGAAAGCAGCCACCCCATTGGAAACCCATCATGCAGGGGCAATTATTCCTCTGCGAGCACTGTTCGCCCAATATCCTGCTTTCTGTTGGAGGAAATGTTGGCCCGGGTGCCTAAAGAACACTTCATTATATCTCAGGGACTGGGAAACCTCATCTGTATCTATTTATGTAGCACACCTATGGCTGTGGGAAGAAAATACCTTTTTTCAAGTCATGGCTTTTGTTCCATGACATGGCAGTTATCTGCGGCAACATCAGGTAACAGCACCACCTTCTGCCAACACGTTACCATCTCTTTAGAAAACCAACAGATGCATTTCCTCTCTGCAATTTCAGTGCCTTTCTCAAACACTTCTGATGCAGACAACGAAGTTCAGAGCAACGCCCTAAGGGCTCTTTTGAAACACCCCAAGCTGTCTTACAGACAGGGGTGAAATTACTGACACATAACCAACTTCAGAGGTGCAGTGAATGCGCTGAGCTGGGCACCGCAACGGGGTGAGGCGGGCACTATGAAACAGCCCTGGGAGGACAGCTGAGCACATCTGTCTGAGCCTCTACAGGAAACTCACTCCCCATCTCCACAGTGTTTTACATCAGTTCCCCAGAGGTGCACAGAAGGGTACGTCCTACATCTTTAGATGACTTAAGATGCCTGAAAATAATCATTTTTCGTACTGTTTTTCTCTAGGTTCTCTTTGTCCTTAGCTGACAATCCGGGGCTGCTTTGCCTTCCGCTTCAGATGTCCAAATTTTAGGCAGCTGACTTTCAGAGAGATGAACATTACACAATACACGTAATTCGCTTTTGAGAGCAAAACTGTGTTTTTACCTCAACAAACGCCCTGCTTTCCTGCCAAATTCTTCCCTCTGTGTGGGACCAACGTGCACATGGAGCCAAGGAACACAGGAGAAATGGTGTCAGCGGACACAGAATAAGGTGCCAATCAATAAAGCAGTAATTAGCTCTGTTTGGCAGGTTGGGGGTGTTTGGGTTTTGATATTTTGCTGCTGTGGTTTTTTTTTCTGCTGGTTTTGAAAGAAGTTTGCTTATCTAAGTTTTATCACCACTTAAATGAATCCCAGCTCTGTTCAAATCAATGAAAGCTTTTGCGAGACAGCTGTAATTTTATGTGTATGCGTTTCAGTAAATTAGAGGGTTTAGCCTTAAGGATTCACTTTAGTGTAATCTACTAAAAAGATAAGTAGAGCCAGATGCAGTGTCTTACAACCGCTGGACAGTTGCAACTGGAGCGACAGCACTGACAGCAACTTTACAGCTTTCCTGATAGGGAGCAGACCTCCTGACTCAAAAGGAGCAGTATTTTACATAAATAGTTGTAAATATTTTGTAGTTACAATGCAAAGAAGGAAGGGTGCAAATAGTGAAAAAATGAAATAAAATTAGCCCAAGCAACTGATAATGGCTTCCTTGCATTCTGTTTGTGCACAACTGTGGAAAAAGACAATCTGTAGTTTAAACCATTTAACTAAATTAAATTCTAGTTAGCATCTGGGATCCCGTCAATAAGAGTCTATATTTCCGAGGAGCCACAGACTGGTGGCAGTAATAGACACATAAAGAATTTAATAGGTAAATAAATTTGTTGCTGCGTTTCTCTCGCTAGCAGAACGCAGCCCAGCAGAGTAATTAGTAGTTAGATATCTGACTGTAATGAGGAGGATCCTCTAACTATTACAAATTCTCAAGAAAGAAGGCTCACATCCCCAGTAACACTGATTTGTTCTGAAGCACAGTCACTCAGCACCAGAAGAAGTTGCCACCTGGTCCCCCGCTCCACCTACATCTTTAATAAAAGATTTTCATTGCCATTAGGAAGCGATTTGCAGAGTCACCATCAGCTGGGGATCATTTACTACGGCTGCTCCAAATCAAACTGAAGAGGATAAAATCGATGCAGTTTGGCTGTAAATCCACAAACTCTGGGTTGTCCCTCCATGCTTTTATCCATCAGTGTTTATAAACCCCTAACTCTTCCGAATTCACACGAGGGTTGTGCATCAAGTAATTGCCTACAATAAATCCTAAAGTGCTTGTCCCAATCTAAACAGCCTTTGTAGCTTCAGGATTTTACATTCAGGTAACCGTCAGTGCAACAGTCCTTTTATTACCACCGTTTCACGGCCGGTGCCACCAGACGCACGCAGGGCTGAGCTCAGCAAGGAGCTGGGCAGGGGGACCCGAGGCTCTGTGTGCCCACTCGCCTTTAATGGCTGGGGTGAAACTGACCCCACAGCTGGAGGTGTGCCAGCACGCCGCAAACTGAAACCACATCTCCTGACATGATCTATGCCTCATTCACGCAAATCTGTTTTCTTCTGGAATGCCACTTCTGAATGGTTGGAGGACCAAATTCCCAGTGAGGTCACCCAGAGTGAAATACGAACGTGAACTGCTGGCAGTGCAGTTGCATTTTGGAAACTGCCATGCAAAGTAAATCTGGTGGAGCACCACGGTTCATTTTCAATGGCCGCAGCTCCAACTTTCTCATCAATGTTTAGTTACTAACTTCCACAACGCAAACTTCCAAACTCAACACAAAATCTGCAAAAATACTAGGTTGGTATCTTCTGACTCTCATTTATCACCATTAACAAAGACATTTCACACAGCAGGAGGAAGGACTGTAAAGTCACTGTAAAGACAAAGAGCACAGAGCCCCTTCCTACCCCACAGAGCACCCAGCACTACAGAGCAGGTGATGAGCCCAGATTGAGGAGGACAAGGAAATAATGAACCAAATTGAAGCATCAAATGCAGGGGATGGGCCGCCCACAATAGCTTAATTTTGTCACTAAAGTAAGTGGATAGAATTTGGAACACCCTGGAAAGAAGACATTCCCATTGAAAGAAAATCCTTTTCTGCTGATAGCCAGATGGTGAGAGCTACAGGAGTTCACTTCTTTAGCTGTGAGGGCGCAGAGCTGATGGAACAGTTCTTGTTTCAGACCAATAGCAGAGAGGTTCAAAGCTAACTGAGAGACAGAACAGAGTCTGAGCTCAACTGCGGCTCTGCATGTAGCACGACATGCATTCTTCTCAAATAGACTGACATCTGGCAAACACCTGAATGGGAAAACTACCAGCAGTTATGTGTTTGCTTAAATGCTCATCCCGTCTTCTTTTTTTTTCCTTTTTTTCCTGAATTGGCAATAAGATTACATTTTCTTTATTGCCCTCTCATTGATTTGTTCCTCAGAAGCAAATGACAGCATTTCTGAGAAATAAGTAACCAAATAAAATAAAGCTGAGAGGCAATCTGCATGTAAATCAGCATTAGTCATTGACATTTGAGACTTGACAATAAGCCATCCCAGTCCCAGCTGTCCCCACAAAAGCTGATCTCCTTTGTAAGACAGAGAACACTGCAAGCAAGTGGAACCAAGGATGAATATAGATAAGATACAAACTCTCTTTGCTTGAAGTTTTTCCTAAAGCCTCCTTTGTTTCTGAACTACCACTGGCTGCTATTGGTGTCAGCTTTCTCTTTGACACTTTCCTCCCAAGGAAGCTGGCTTCCCTCACGTGAAATTGTTTAAGATACGTTTGCTGCATGTGTAGTTGCAGCCCAGAAGGCTGCTTAAACTCCAGTGCAGTCGTTACTCCATTCTCTGTACCATGCACCACCTGTAGTAAAAGCTGTTAGGTTAAGTGCTGCCTTCTTACTTTGTGAATAATTGCTTTTACTCTCAATATCCTAGCGCTGTTCAGAAAACATTCTGTTGAGTAAAAATAAAGAGAGATTTGTGTTTATAACACAAATATTGCCAGAGATTGTGCATGGGTCTGAACAGCACCAGAGCTATTGCATCTTGCCAAGCCAACCTGCTTAGCTCCAGCTCCAGCCCTTATCCACATTTCTTCTGAAGCTTCAGGTATGACTCTATGTTGCTTGGACCTATCTCATCTATGCCAGTGGAAGGAATTTCAATGGCTTGTAAAGATGAGGACTGTCTGTAACAGGGAGGAAAACACAGGCACATTCTATGGCAATAACCCAAAGCCAAGGCAAGGTTTCTACTGCTGCCAAAACCCTGTAAGCCTGTATTCAGTTACAGCCCCAAAAGACAGTGGGAGATGCTGCACAGCATGAGAACAAAACCTTTCCCAATGTTTCCCTTAATCTATTAAGCAATAGAGAACATCACGTGTCTATAGCCCCCAAAAGTAGTCCACTCAAACGTGCCAACTTTTAAATATAGCTAAACGTGTGTTAAGTACAGCTTATAATTCTCTTACCATGGAGGATACTACTCCTCTTGCAAAGGTGTATCTATGGGTGAGCCCACTTTGACCGTTCCTGAAGCACTTAGTGGAGAAGCTATCCTGGTTTCATATGGGATCTTTCAGTGCCTTTTTTGTTGGTTAAACTGGAGCTCTTCTGCTGACCTTTCAGTTAAAGAGTGGGTAGAAATGCTTGCACAGGAGTCTGACTTCTGTGGGGCACGGATTGCTGCCAGGTCTACGGGTCGATCCTTTTCACTTATGTTTTTGGTTTTATCCTTTTCTATTGAGACTGTAGAAAACCATAAAAAGAAAACCACTGCTATCCTTTTCCTTGAATCTAATTATGGAGAAAACACCTCCAAAGCCCCAAAGCCTTAATTATGTGCATAAGTTTCAGCATAATGTAGGCTTGGTGTTGCTAAACAGAGCAATGAGGTTATGGAAGAATGAAAATATTGATTTTCTTTGGCAGAGACAAGGAGATTTCAGCCTTGGGTTTTTGCAGGAGTGTTATCAGCTTCACCAAGTCTAATTATCTTTGTGCACTGGGGTCATGTCTACATAGAAATTGAGGAAGAGACTGATCAACAGCCGAGATGACAACCAAACGCTTAGAAACACTGGTCCATATTAATCTTCCCTACATTTTCTATGCTTGTTTACATACAGACAAGCACTGATCAAAGCTCCTCAATCCCCTATAGGTTATAAGGTCTGAAAGGCTGGAAAAATCTGACCCTTGCAGATAGCTCATGAAAGGTCATGTACCTGTTAAGAAAACTGGAGAAGCCTGCGCATCAGTCCTCAGCTGGATGAGCGTGTGCTCTCCCCTACAAGGTAGCTGCTCAGGACACAAGTGAATGCCACATTCCAAATGTTTTTAACATTATCTGGTGACTGGAAGCTGTTACCTTTACTGTGATGCCTTATCTTGAGCATGCATTCTCATGCTAGACTTTATCATGCTTAAAAACAGAAGATTTCCCTGTTCTACTTCTTTTCCAGTATCCCACTATGCTCTATAATGCTTTCCCTAGCAAACCTCCCTATCAAAGTCAGTTACTACAGCACAAGAAGCATTAACGCACTAAGATGCCAAGAAAATGTTATAATGAGATGGAGCCTACCCTGGAAAAGTGTGCCATTCTTCCTGTATTTTCTGCAGTTGCAGCTATACTGTCACATCACATCAGCTCAGCAGCCCCAGTGCTCACAGAGAGAAACCCAAGGAAGAAACACGCTTTCTGAAGTGATGAGAGACAGAGATGAGGGTGCCCTTGCAGAGGGTAAGGAAGATTGCTCCAGCTAGAGTAAGCAGCAAACCTGCTCTACAGGGACAGGTGTGCTCTGTGGACTACAGACTCCTTCTCTGCCCACATCTCCAGTGTCTGAAGAAAAGGCAGCGTTTGGTATTGCACCTCACATCTTCCCAGCCAGGATGAGCCTGGGGACAGATCCTTCCCTGCCTTGCAGTGTAACCCCAGCCAAGAGCAACATCCACATCAATGCCACGAGGTTGACATGCTCAAATGCCTCAATATCTTCTACTGTTCAGGTAAAAGAAAAAAACAAACATAATCTATCCGTGATCACTGCCCTACGTATATTGCTTGCCAGCCAACCTACACTGCTTGTCAACGAGTTTTCACATTTCAAATTTTGGCAGAATATTCCTCTGTTGCCCTTTCCCCAATGCTGTACTCCTCCTTCCTTCTCAGCTTTGCTCGTAAGCAGTTTCCACCAGTCACTATTTTAAAAAGGAGGTCTTTATAACACAGCATTGTTAATTTTAGCACATACGTGTTATGCTGCTATGCTTGTGTTACTGGTAACACACAGAAAAAAACAGATGAAAAGCTATCTTCTCCTCAGGCTATTTCTCCTGGACTCGCTGGCTGCCAGCTCTCTCCCTAGCTGCTGTGTGGCATAAGCCAAACAAGTGATGCTACACTTTACCAATCACACAGTGCCAGAAAATGCCACGCAATATCTGCCACGGAGGAAATTGTTTCACCTGTTTCCCAAGTTACAGAATACACACAAAAGAAAGACTGCTGGAAGCAGGGAGCCTGTAACCCTTTACTTCATTTTGCACCACTCAGGGAGACGGGCATCACCAGCTGTAAATCCATAACACTGTCACAGGGAACCCTAAGGGAATCTTTTAACAATGCCCTGCTGGTGTTGGCAACTGATGCAGTGCCATAAGTTAGAACCCGTGGTCCTCCAGTCTGTAGCCCCTGCTCCATCCTCTGCTGTACCACCTCCTCTAGAAGAACCGTGTTAACCCGCTGGCTCAGCCTGCAGCTGTGCTCTGCAGGGTCGACACTGTGATGATGAGGGGCTGAAACGTGACCAGTGAAATAGCCAGGAGCTGGGCCAGGACTAAAATGTGGGATGCTTCTTGCAGGTGAGCATCAAGCTTTGAGGCCACCGTGAGGATGAGTGTCCCTTACCCCACCTGGCCTGGATACAGGATGGGAGCACACCACCAGCAGCAACACATCTGAGTGCCAAAACGGCGCTAAAGAGAGACTCCCTCTCAGCCCAGTGCTCTTTGCCTTGCTTTGCTTTTCGTTTTGCTTCTCTATTTAACACAGAGTAAGTACAGCAGCACTAACTGCTTGATTCGATGCAGAGGAACGCAAAATCAGGCTCAAAAATCAACTTCACTTCTGCTTGTTACTCTCAAGCTGCTTGATATTTTTTTTCTTCTTTTTACAAGCCCAGGACAAAAGCCTCTCATTTCAGCACCTCACTCATTTGTCTTCTGAGCCATCTGGGCGGTGTGTTATTGCAGGGCCCTGATTTAGCCATCCTTTTTCTCACTGAACTAAGCAGCAAACACGACAATGACATCAGCACCCATTTCTGGTGCTAAAGAGACAAACACTAAGAACAAAACACAACTCACACCGAATCATTTCCGAATGCTCCTTGCTCCCCCTTCACTCAGTTATGCACATGAAACCTCCTTTCTGAACCACTGCGGGACTTCGGACATGGAAAATCAAAAGGATGGAGTCCGGCAGCTGCCAAATGCAGACTTCACTGCTGCCCAGCTATCAGCAGTCTGAATCAAACAGAAGCTCCCCAGCTTGGTTTGGGTTGCTCATATCCACAACTTTGACTTCCCCTAATGCTGCTGACATAAGCGTAACTGTGCCTTTGGAGGCACTATCTGGATGCCTTCGGGTTCAGCCAATGAACCCCGCTGTTTCAAAGAAGATCCTTCATGGCAGAGCACTAACGCAAGTGTGAGGATGGGGGCAAGATTTGTTGTTTACTCTTTGTCCCAAGTGAGCACCTGGTACCAAGCAAACATCTCCTCCCATTTGCCTGGGGAAGCAGTTCCCCCTAAGGCAACAGCACCATCACTCCCTTCGCACTAATAAGCAAAAAATGAAGGGATAAAAAAGAAAAGTGGCTTCTGGATGGAAGGTGAGTCGGAAAAAGGACACGCAGAGGGTGAGCAGAATGCAGCCCTGCAGCAGCTGTCCTGTGCCAGGCCCAGAACAAGCAGAACAGCTGCAAGCAGAGCCGAGCAGTGAGCCAGGTTTTGATACAGCATCTGTTGGAAATTTTTTTTTTGGTAATGCACTTTAAAACTTGTCATCTGGATTATGAAGCTGAAACTGAAGGGAACCTTTCCTTTTGCTTTCCCTTTTTCATTTTATTTTTCTTTCTTTTCTTCCCCCCCAGCTTTTCCTAAACACAGCTGCTTTGCTGGCCCACACCTGCACTACCCAGAGATTTCTAGTTACCTGTGGGGCTGCTGCTACCAGAAGTAGTTTGTAATAGGAATTCATTTGTTTCACTATGAAACATAAAGATCAGCTTGATATCTCACAAAGACAGGAGCCTCTGTCTGCTTCCACTTGTCCCTTCATTTGTTGTTTTCTGCTCGTTTTTGTCTGCCTCTGCCCGTTCAGGCAGCTTCACTGTGCTCCAACCATCACTTCTAAATGTGAGGCAAGACAAATTGCATCACAACGTTCAACATTTGCTCCTGCCTCCCCCGCAGGTTCTCCAGCCATGACCTGCACCTTTCCATCCAGCACTGCGCTTACCTCACCCCATCCCCTGCCATCTTCCTTCCTGCTTTGCAGCCCTCCCAGGTGAGGCGCTCACCTGCCAGCAGGAAGAGAAGCTGACAGATGGACCAAGGAGCGGCAGACAGACACGCCGTGAACACAAACCATGCCCTGCCATGGCGTGGCCGCTCGCTGGGCTCCACCTGGGACGTGCTGGCAGCTCAGCTGCTGGCGCTGCAGGAGGTGGGCAGTGGAGCCCAGGAGTGGGCAAAGGATGAGCTGATGGGAGATGGGGACTTGAGAAAGCCCAGCAGGGACAGATGGAAGCGACAGCCTAACTACCTGCCATCCTCCGGACTTTGGAACGTCATTTAAGAGTGGAAAATGGGCAATGAGAACAAAGGACTTGGCTTCCTTTTAACTCTGTTTTAAATTCTGGAATTTCTGAATTACTGTGAGTAAATGAGGAGACATCAGCCTGTGTGAATCAATGTCTGTTTCTGTAATAAAACAGCCTGGGAAGCTGCCACAGGGCAGTTGGAGCCTTTCTGCTGTACGAAGAATGGTCGGCTGACTTCAGCCATGCCATGAACCTCCCATACTCTGCAGCCCAAAATCCTCACAAACCTTCCCAGCCTCAGAACACATTTGCTCAGGTTGTCTTTGCTTTTAAACACAGAAACAGAGATGTCATTGCTTTTGCTTTACCTCTTCCCTTTTCCTTAGCATATGAACAGCACAATAGATACCGGTTCTTAGTACGCTGTTTCAGCCAAAGCCCTTTTAGGGCTCTGACTTTGGCCAGATAGAGCAGGAGGCTGCCTGCCTTCTTGGGAGGGCCAGCACACAGAGAAGAGCTCCGACTCGAGGTGAGCTCACCCTGCAGAACACTTCACCCTGCAGACCCAGTGAGCTCAAGGAGACAGCAGCTCCAAAATACTTAAAACTCCACAAAATTACCTAGAATCAAGTTGTCCTTGTTTCCCAACAAGGAATTCTCTTTTATTACTACTGTATAGCTCAACTTGGTACCTGAGCGTTGGGCATTAGGCCGCATACTACTGGATTTCTCCTGCATCCTTCTGAAATACAGTTTGAAAAACGATGGCAGAACATTCTCCAGTTAATTCAGTTTGAAGAACTTCCCACATCCAGGCAGTGAGCTATTCCAGTCTTTTCAGTTCAGTTTGCAGCATTTCTGTAAGAAGCTTTGATACAGACAATACCCATTACTGCTGCCTGCTGATATATACAGACAGAGACGGAAGGAGATTATACTGTATAAGCCTCAACATGAGTATTGTAGGTTAGTTAGAGCAGCTCTTGGCAACAGTTCAGATACAGGGGAAAAAATGCTGCTAATATCCACTGGACATAAATTACCAGTTTAAAACTAGCACCAGTTCATAGATTTAAATGGATTTTTAATGGACTCCAGCCTCACGATTAAAGCAATAAGAGGATATGATTCTTCTATCCCCAGTGGCATCGTAAGGGCTTCATTGACATGTGCCTTCATGATTTACGGTTGACTGCCTTAATCAGAGCTCCAAGCACTGTGGGAAAATGCCCAGGCAGCAAGACAGATCATGCAAAAGTGCATGCTAATTTGGCTTTTTGAGCTGTATTCAGAGCTCAGCCTGCTTGTGCTCTGCCCGACCCCGCTCCAGAGCAATCAGCAAGGTCGCCCACTGCTTTTGCTGCCTGCATTGGAGTCATGGTGTTTCTCTGTTGATCACTGTCACGCACTAATTTCAAGACTGAAATGTCAGTGATCTCGTAAGCTGCCTTTCCTTTAGTTGGTGTTTATTTTGTAGCCCCATCCATAAGAGCACGGCGTTATGACTTCTAGCAATTTCACTATGAACAAATACTCGAAGTGCACAATCATAAAGGCAAAGAGGACACATCCCAACGGCCCCATGTCACACAGCCATTCAGACTGTGCAGATGGAGGTGAGCGCCACACTACCGGCACTGCTGGTAGCACACAGCCAGGAACAACCACACGAGAGATCTCACACACATTACTCCTGCTCTGTACACTACGTTTTTCAGATGGCACTTTTTGCACTGGGGTTGAGAAGAAGAGAAAGCAATTACCAGCACGGGCCTTCATTACAACAGTCTGTGTTAGCTTTAGACAGCAAATCTCAGGACATCAAAAGCCATGGAGGTGGTCTGCTCAGCCCTATGAAACACACAGAGAATATGAGCAAAATGTGTATGCAGAAAGAGGACTTGTTCCTCCATTTCATCTACCCACTTGCCTTAAAATGGCTAAATGGACATACTGGGAAACTCAGTGCATCTACCACAGAGGCAGCTCCCCAGGAGTTTACCCTTGCTCTGGATGTTATAGCCATTATAGCACAATCATTTTGAAGCACTATGATTTCCTTCAAAAATCAGAATGATCCCCACAGTGAATCTTTCCTCTCTCTCCCCTTTATTTCTCTCTTTTCCCCTAGAGGCAGTATGTCTTATCTTGGTTTTGTCCCTCATGGATAAGTTAAACTGTATCTCAGATGTCACATTTTGTCACACTTATCTATGATTTCATGCATGTAGCAAGACAGGATTTTAGCTCACAAGCTTTGCTACTACCCCAATATTTTTCAGTTGTGACTATGGTAAACATTTAAACAAGTTGTTTCTACATAACCATAAAGTAAAGCTGTCAGGAGATTTCTCTTTTTGTGCATCCACATGATTACATGCCAGGGAGTCTCAGGCCATGATCCTTACCTATATATATACCTATACATATATATATATGTAAGAATATGTATGCATATTTTAAAGTAGTCTGGTCGCTGGGATGGTACCCTAGAGTTTGGTCTCAGTATAAACCAAAACGCTTATTGTTTGATGAAGTGTTGACCAGAAGCTCTGACATCCAGGCTCCCAATGGGCACTAAGCCATCCCATCTGCCATCCCATCCATGGCGTCTCTAAGCTCATGGCATGGATATGCCATTCCAGATTTCTTTCCCGATGTGAAAACAGATGAGAAATATAAGAAAAACCACCCACTTTGTTTTAGGTAATGGTAGTATCATTTATGAGCAAGCTAGAAGGCTTAGATTGAAAGGCTGATTGACAAGGAGCTGATCAGCCTCACTTTACCCACTACAAGAGAGCACAGCAGTTAATATTTCAGGCATGATCTGAGGTGGCAGCAGGTAGGCGAGGTGCTGGAGATGACACTAATGCAATTCTGACAGGCTGTGACTTCCTGAGTGCATAACTGAAGGGTTCGGCAAAGTCACAACGCGTGATCAGACAGTAATGACATTGCTGTGGAGTCAAACAAGACAAGTTTGGAGCGAGTTGGCTCAAACTCTTCCCCTTTTGGTAGGCACTTAACCTAATACATGCAAAATCCTCCAGTGGGTTCACAGCACAGGAGGAGAAGGATGAGGAATGAGGGCTTTGGAGCTTAACAACTCCAATGGGTCTGTTTTCAAAATGCTAAACAGTGTAACTGCAGCAATAAATAACCTCTGCTTGGAATCATTCAGTAAAAGAAATAAAGACAAATTCTCTTAGATGTTCATCACTATTCAGACAAGGGATGGCAAGAATGGTGTGACACAAACAGCCGTCTTTCATCCTTTCTCACACATTCAGATTTTCTTTTTGTGGTCCCAGGTTAGTTACAATTGAATCCCACAGAGAACACATACAGCATTTAAACATCTGTCCCAGTGCTTCCTCTATCAGGGCCAGAGAAAGCAGCCTCAAACACTGAGCTGAAAAACTCATTCTAGCACCAAATCTGAACTCAACATGCAACAGCAAGGCCCCCCAAGAAGGCAGAGCCACGGGGCCAAACAGCCTTCCAAGTTCTGCTGAAGGCTGGAAGCCTTGCCACTCGTGTCAGGTTTCTGAAGGCTCACACTCTGTGCCATGTGAATCACTGCATTGCAGAACAGACGGTCCCACACAGCCCCTGCACATGCACTATGAAAACATGACGCCTCACATTCCCTCAATCAGTACATCACAGCAGCCAAACAGAGGTCACAAGCATAACAAAAAACATCAGCACTAAAGCCTGCTCATTAGTGCAAAGCAGTGCCCACTTCCTCAGTTACACCTCCCATACGGCTGCTGGGCTCTTAGACAGACAGACAGCCCTCCACATCTGCTCATACCCCACACCAGGTCTCTGCAGTTCAAGCCTTTGACCTTCATTTTGCAAGACTTCTGCAGATGTACCAGTTCAGGAGTGCTTTCCCCACTTTTCACACCCTTGTGCAATGTGTTACCAAACCCAGGCAGGTCAGGGGAGGGCATCATCAGCCCATTTTTGGGAACAGGCAAGTGGGAAAGGAACCCTGGTCCTGCAAGTAGAATTAAGTCCAATATGCTGAAGTGCAGGAGTATTTTAGAAGTAGAAAAAACATTCCTTAGAGCATGAATCAATTTGGTATCTGAGTACTATGAAACAGGGGTAGTAAATTGAAGCCACCAGTGTCACAGCATGGTTTCACTTATCATACACCAGGACCTGAGGCGGGAGCCAGACAATCACCCAAAGACAGGCTCAGAGAAGCACAAAAGAACCATAACTTTAAATAAGTATATTTCAGAGGAACATAATGGGCCTCTGTTGCAGAAAAGCTGTGTGACTGCTACCCAAGAACTGCCCAGCAGGAGCATCCGAAGTGCCTGCGCTCCATGCACCAAGCGCAGCTCTCCTGGCTGACCCAGCCAGTCCAACCTTCAATTCAGTCATAAACAGCACAGTATTTCATCTCACTTCTGGCTCAAATAGATTCATGGAGATGAAAAGCAAATTAATTGTCAGAAACATTTTCCCACCATTTTAGTGAAATTGCACATGTGAGGAACCTTGTTTTTCTGGCTCTCTGGGATAAGGTTGGCTCTCCCAGTGGCCACTGTGGGTCTGATCCCACACAGCTCCATGAATTCACGAGGCAGAAGTTAAACATCCCCTAAGAATGGAGTCCCAGATTCTGCCACCATTCCCGAGGCACCTGGGGGCAGATCCATGCGTCTTTTAGAGCTTTAGTCCACCACCAATCAAATGGAGCTGCTACTCTTCTACCTATTTTCACTAGATAAGTAAAAATATGATGATCTTTTATAGTATGAAATACTGGGCTATAATAACGTAATACTATATGCATATTTTACTATGTAAGTTTGTTTTGTGAGACAAAATGCAGCTTACTGTCCATATATTCGGGTTCTCAGAAACCACAGAGACACTAATTAGGTATTTAGATCCTAGCATAACAGCAATAACAACAGGCCTGAATTTATTACCAAAATCACAAGCCTGAATAGACTCAAACTATTCCAGCAGAGACTAATAAATACCTGTGAGAGCAGCAGGGACAGTAATTAAAATAAGAAAATGTAACATTAATTTCAAAAGCCAATTGAAATGCCAACTCTCGGAATGCGGTGCACAGAGTGCCCTGCGAGGGGCCGGGGGTTGGCAAAGCGGCTCAGCAAATGCATCCACTGCACCTCCATGGCCAGAGCACCTCATCTGCTGTGGAAACGCAAAGCCATCACTGGAGAGAACGTCTTTCCCAATGCAAATCATACAGATGGACTCAGGCACTTCGGGTCATTTCATGCAAACATCCTAAAACCCACCAGCAGAACTTTAAGACACGCTTGTGTCAGCCCTAACCACTATGGGGCCACTGCAGACAGAGCTACTGAAATGGTCAGCAATAAACTGCTGTGCGATGTGACGTACAAATCCCACTTCTGCAAGGAAAGGCCAGCAGCTGGGAGCCACAGCAGAGATGCTGATCCCCAACCCCCAGAACCAAGCTGGGGAAAGCAGAGGGGGTTACACTGGAACCACTGGTGCCAAGATTTGTGCTTGAAAACCAGCAGCAGTGATACAAATTCCACTAAGAAAGAAGTTCCCAGTTGCAAAGTATTTGGGATAATCATGCGCTGCTAAAGCCTTGTGCTGAACATGGTTAACCAGCTTCTATCCATGGGAAAAGTGAGCTGTAGGGAGGGAGAAGGGATTAGCCTAATTTTACTGAGAAATCCCAAATGCTAACCTGGTTTCCTACAGCCTTCTGCAGAACAGAATGCAAACAGGGCATGTTTTAAGGACACTTTCTGTAGACGCTAAACTATGCGATAAGTACACAGGGAGGAGGAGAGCCTTATCCTTCCAAGAAGCCGCTTCTTAACAAATTGACTTTTTTGCTCACTTGGACCTTTCATCTCACAATCACAGAACCTCCCGGGAGCTGAAGTTACCTGGAAATAGGACAAAACACTCCCAGTTCTACCACTGTGCTGTGAGCTTTGCCCCTTTAAAATTCAAGCAAAGCAAAAACTTTATCTAAATCATCTTTTCTTTTGCAGGCCGGTACAGCCGCATCCCTTTACAGCCCACCCTAAGCTCACGTGGCTCCTGACCGCCCTGACAAGAGCTGCTGCTATGGGCTGCCCTCCAGGTCCCAGTTGCGGGATGGTGGGGAAAGGCTGGAAGTTACAAATTCACTGCAGAAGGAGTTTCAGACTTCTTCCCCCCTCCCTTCCGGGACTGCAGGAAATCTGCACTGCAAAACACCTCAACTGAGATAGCGTCAGCTCAGCAGAACTGCAGGAGAGCGCAGAACTTTTTTGCTGATTGCTCTGCAGAAGTGTCACTTCTCCTGGGCCCCAAAGGTAATTAGTCAACAGAAGAGCGATTTTTAAATACACCTTTTCTGCTTGGCTGCTGAACCAGTTGCACTCTCTCTGCTAAAGGCCTCTCCGGGACCCCCAGGAGCGCACTGACAGAGCTCTCCCAAGCAGCGCAGGTCACGGCAGCAGCGCACAGCCGTGAGAAACAGCAAGCAGCCACGCACTGCACAGCACCTCCTCCTCCCCTCAGCCACACTCGGCTCTTTCACTGCTGTCTGTGAGCACCCGAATCAATTACAGAGCTGCGCAGATTTGTAAGAGCTGAAGATCTCGCTCCAACTTTCTCCTCTTTACCACCCTGAGAACAGACCTAGCACGGTTATGGTGAGGAACCCTAACCCCGGGCTGAGTGAAGGAACAGCTGAAGGAGGCACTACGCAGTCAGAGAAGCAAAGTGAGGGTGTGCATGTTCTGCAGATGCCGTCAGAACAGAGAACAACCTTCGACACTGCTCCCCTGCTTCACCTCACAAAGTACCTTCACAACATCTAAGACTTATCTTACATGCATTAACCATAGTTAAGCGCCCTCTTCTTCTGCAGTTTAACCCTTTATGAGAACTAGGCTCTCTCTATCATAATTTCCTCTGAATTAGCTATTTTAAAGCCATTCCAAACCTGCAAAGACTAGAGACGCCCGAAATACCCAAGGGAAACACATCTAAATCTCCCCATCACAAACATTACAGCACAGCTACACACTAATTAATAATGCAATGTACATTAGTCAATGAGTGCGAATCAGGAACAATTTATTTTATGCTGCTGTAAGCACCAGAAACCAATTAAAATGTTATCTGTGAAATATGGGTCACATCAAAGCAGTATTTGTCAAACAGAGGTCATATTTTAGCACTTGAATGCCTAGCCTCAAGGTCACAGGACACAAAGCACATTTTTAATTAGCAATTAATGTTACCAAACTGCTGTTTCTCGTTTAACAGCTGTGTTTGTGCACACTGATGCAGCCAGGCCTCGGAGACAAGTCATAAGCTATTACAGAGAGGTAGTCAGGAGCTGGTGGGGGTTCAGAATGGTCTCTCCTGACGGGTAACAGACTCATCTGAGGAAAGCGAGGGCTGGTATGGATCGTACATAAGCACCAGTGCTCTCTGGATACATGACACAGAATTCAGTTTAATATTTCTCAAGTAAAAACGCAAATCCCTAAAGGAAGATTTCTGAAAGAGCTGGCTGCTTTCTCCTAATCAGTGCATTAACAAAGAGCAGCCACTCATAAAACTTCCCTGATCTGCCCACAGCACCCCATACGCTGCTCTCAGCACCCAGGAGATCTCTCAGCAGAGTATGTCAGGTATCTCTGCCATGCAGTGCATGATGTAAATCACAGATCTTGTAAATGCTAGTTGTAGCTATGCTCTACTGCAGGGAAATGGTGATGTGTTTGGAAGAACACTCAATCTCCGGGCTTACGTGAATTCTGAGAGAGTTTTTAGGGGTACAATCACCTTCCATTTGGCATATGCTCCTCTGGGTAGCATCAGCAGGGCAAGTTCTCCTATCCGTCTTCATCTGCATATACTCCCATAAGGCTGAGTGACAGCCATCTGCCTACAGCAGCCAGACTGGGTCTCTCTGCCAATAGTCCCCTTGGTTCCTCTGCCACAAAGCCCTTTCCTCATCCCATTGCACTTCAGCAAAGGAACATGCCTTGTCCATCTCCAAAAGCAAATCTTAGAATTACAAGTATTTTGCACTTTCACCTGTGTTTCTACTCAAAGC
This sequence comes from Bambusicola thoracicus, assembly GCA_002909625.1. Lineage (NCBI taxonomy): Eukaryota > Metazoa > Chordata > Aves > Galliformes > Phasianidae > Bambusicola > Bambusicola thoracicus. Next base: position 106,806 of record PPHD01000007.1, read on the forward strand.
TGTAACAAGTGGGTATGTGCCCCAAATAGGCCCTTTTACCCTCTCTGTAGACTGGTGACTCACACCACGCTGTACAAGCAGATGCTCCAGATGACGGAAGGAGAAGGAGGTGAAGGCATACAAGGCAGCAGTTCCCAGCTCTGGGTGAGCCACTGCCGCCCTCCTCCCCTGGCTTTCCAGCACTCTAGCCTCAAGGGAGACATGACAAAACTCTTCAAGGTAGTTACACAATGAACAGGAGGAGAAATAACGAGTTTAAATTGCAGCAAGATAGATTTAAGTTAGACAGCCAGAATACTGTTCCAATAGCAAGGCTAACGAAGCCCTAAAATGGATTGCTTATAGGAACTGGAGACTCTGTCATTAAACATTATTAAGAAGAGGCTGGAAACTCCCAGTCATGTATAGTTTAGCTACATTAGAGCCTCCCCTGGGGCACAGACATGGTCAAACGACCTCTCAGTGTTGCTTCCTGCCCTATTATTCACTGAATAAGAAACTTAACTATAACCTGAAAATACAGCAATTCAGCTGCAGAAGACCCCAACGTCAATTCTTTTGCATAGTTGCTCTTGTGAGACACTGTCTTCCCCATGCAAACTCCACAGACAACAGTAAGAGCCAACACAACACCAGCTCAGCCTCCAACACAGGACAGAGAGGAGGTGAGTGCTGGCAAGGCCTTCCGTTATGGCTGCCACTCACACAGAGTCCCTGCAGGTTTGCTCTGCTGTTGCAATTACATCACCCCTCCTGCAGTACCATGGAGTAACCACACTGCACCTTTGCTCGTGGTGGTACGTTTCCTAATACGTGGTACCACTGGAGGTGAGGAAGAACAGTTCGATTTCAGTCCCAGCTTCCAACATAACAAAAATGATTAAGCTATTAAATATTAAATCCCACACTGCGCACTTATTTACACCATTTCAAGGGTGGAGCAGCAATGAGGAAGCCTGCTGTTTCTTCCCCTCCTGACTACGCTAAATCAGAACAATAGCCCTGAATCGTTCCATTGTTTTGTCCAAAACATTATTGCTCTGCGGTAGTTAAAGAACAATCACTTCCAGAACACCTGAAATGCACCTCTGCGTGTGGATTTGTATAATCGTATTTGTTAGTTACTGCTCTGGAGTTTATTCCCTCCAGAAATCCTGCCACAAATCAGACACAGTCAAGGAATTTCACGCTGGAAGACAAACATCTGAATACATAAAACCAGCAGCTCTCTGGCAGTCCTACGTTCTTCTGTGGCATTTGAATATGAATCATTTTGGTGTTGTATCAAGCCCTTAATGTTCTTTTAATGCTGAGTTTCTCATCTGAATTTCAGTGGGACTTATTAAATGCAGGGTTTTTCTTTCCCTATCTCGTACCGACATGATTACGGTAACTATGTATAATTATGTGCATAGGGTAAATATGCTAATTGTATAATTGCAACATTCAAGTAAATCCTGGCAAGCAGAAGCTGTTCTCAGGGCAGGCAGGACACATACTGATAAGTACAGCAGAACTAGAGGCACTTTTCATACTTTCCATTATTAATATTTAGCAAGAAAACAGAACATAAATTATCTTTCTCCCACATGACTTTTCCATCCAGAGGCCGGATGGTGAGCCCTGCTGCCATGGCAGTGGAAGTAATAGTCACAGAATGCCTTTGTGCAGTAGCATCAACTGTATGCTGGAAGCAGGACAACTCCAAGGTTAAACTGAGTCTGCCCACTGAACTTGCCAGATTTGCAGGAGGTAGATTGAAAAATGAAGTATTATCAGTTACTATTTGTGGAGAAGATCTATTAGGAAAAAAGGAATGAAAATCATACTTGGGGACTGAGAGGCAAAGAAAAATAGGGACACAAACCTCTCCCCATTGCAGTGCTTCACTTCTGTCAGGAGGGAACTGGAGGCAAAGACATCAGAGAAAGAGGTGCTGATTCAATTCCTGCCAGTAACTTCATGTGTGATGTTGGATTAATTTGTGTCCTTTATTTCCTTTTCTCCCTGCTTAGATTGACATCTGTCATCATGCATTTGAGCATCAGCCAATAGATCGGGATGCTGTGCTCACTTGAGTGTCCCAGTGCTGTCACGAGTTTCACTCACACAACATTAAAAAAACAAGTTGAGATGTGTCTGATAAAGGTAGACATGACCTTCAGGGAGAGGGGAGGGGGAAAGAATTACATTTGCCTGTAAAAAAATGACAGGATTTGGCTGGCAGTGAGCTTCTAGGTGATACATAAAGGAATGAAAAAGGAAACAAACAACAACAAAACAACCCTTTGAAAAGGACTAATAATGGAAACAGTGCTGCATCAACAACTGAAGTGCCACTGGGAGCTGTTAGAACACTATGGAAAAAACACAAGCTGATTGAAATACAGCACTGAAATAATGATGTCACTCATTTATGAGCCAGTAGGGGACCGGTTGGGACGTGCAACTTAGCATCTCAACGTGTTATTATGACTGTGGATTTGCGTTCATTCTGACACAAGAGAAGATCTCTGCACTTTACCTCAATGGGAATACCACCTATGGTCCTTAAGGTAGATAGCTATAGGATCCACATCTCTTCCGTACAAAGAACAGCTAGCACTAGTCATACTTCACCCTTCTGTGCTTGCGATGAGCAAGCAGACCCTTTACATAGATGGGATGTGCAAGATTGCCAGATATGCAAGCTTGCAGCTCCTGAAGAAGGGCCATGATTCTGCTCGAGAAAAGGTCAATAAGAGGAGCAGAAGGTATATGACTAGACACAACAAAGCTTCTAGACATCTGTAAATCCCTCTCCACATACAGCAGTTGGTAAAGAGTATCACACAACCTCGAGGAGCCTGGTTATTTATGACTCTTCATCTTGAGGCACTTGACTTTGGACATCTCTGATTGAACACCAAAATAACAGCGCTCAGGATTGCTATGAATCAGACCGAAGCCTTCCCAAACTGGCTGTATCTAGTCTGAGCCTTTTAGGCTATGTTCCCATTGCTATTTGTTGTCATGTTACAAGCTCAGAGACACAAATCTCTTACAGGTGCCCTATGTATCCACACCACAACAGATCTGAACCCGCTTTCAAATTATCGCTTAGATTTGGTCACACACAAATGAATTTTTATGCTCTACCAATCACCCTGAGAGCTAAAATATTACAGACCAGAAACATGTCACTGCAATCTCTGGGATCCAAGCCAAATTCTCTTATTGAAAACGCATAATATGCATTAAACCAGGGATCCTTCTGTGTGCCTGGCTTGTTTTCCCAACGCTTGGCTCACAAAGGCCCTGGAAGAAAGCCGAGTGAAACTGCCTGGTGACCTCTTCTGCCGACAGCCCCCGTTGCTCATCTCAACTGCATCTGATAGAACACAGCACATTCCTTTAAATATTTTATCCACTCAGTGATCATGGGTGAAAGACAGAACTAACAAGAAATGACAAGTGAAATAACTACATTTCCGGGCCTGACAACACTCTTTATTTCTAATTCTACCAAGGCTGTGGATAGGCATTAGGGTACAGCTTTGATGAGAGATTAAATAAGCGACCTTAGCATTCAAGTTATAGTACACACATCCTGACCTGAGAGTTCACTTGGAAACAGGAGGAAGTGAAAGAAAACAGGTAAGAAAACCGGGTGCTTCCTTACTTTGCACCAAATGCTCTTTCTGACTTTGCTGTCGTAAAAATGCATTCTTTCCTTCAGAGACACCCGAACAAAGCATAAAGAAACAGACTGGACTGATGACAGGATAAGGTATCCAACCACACTAAATGAGTTACAGCAAAATCTCCCAGTAAAATATTTCCAAGAAGAGCTTTGTACGCTGTGTCGAAAATACCAAAATGCAGTGGGTTGCAAATAGTCCAATGGATGCTGCCGCAGAAAGTTCTAGAAGGGCATCGTATCACACTGCACTGCTATTAATACAATCTCTCCCGGAATATTGTTTCAAATCCCACTGTTTTTTTAGTCCCTCCTCTGGACAAACTTAACTGCCTGAATTACAAAGTGGTAAAAGGAAAAAATATTGAGGGAAATATCTTTCGTGTCACCAAGTCTAAAAAGCAAGTTTATCATCAGGCTAGGTTTTCAGTTCTTTTCAATCTCTATCTGTGCACGTCTATCACTACAAGAGGAATGTCAAGGTGACACTGAGCATCCTGACCTGGTTTTGGATATGTTTGCAAATCTGACTTCATTGTGATTTTGAAGAAATCTATAAAAAAAAATAGGAAAAAGATAAAAAAGAATGAATGAAGACACATTACTCATGGGTCATATAGGTCTTAATTTTCTCTCTACTCCTATCTTAAGTGCATTCAGGCTGTGTATAGAAGTGTAAACAATATCAGAAAAAGCATCACTGCCAGGTGCCCCATTCTCCCTCCTTGCAACCAATTCCTGTAACAGCCCAGAGATCCCTGCCCTTTGCAGATAGTCTAAATCACAGATCTCTTACAGCAGCGTGTTCCCTGACGTAGATCATCTGTCCAAGGCCTCAGCAGTGCTCACTGGGGATGTCTGCTGGGCCACAGCCCAGCACGGAATTACAGCCTGCAGGACGCTGCGCTGTACAAACAGCACCCTGGCACACATGCCAGCCATGTCCTGCTGAGTTACAGCATTAAAAAGAAAAGAAGAAGAAAAAAAGGGGAAAAAACATATTTCTAGATCATGAAACCAACCCATTAATGTATCAAGGGAGAAGTCTGAGATGCCCAAAGACGACAGCGAGTGGCTGCTATGGATGCATTTACTTGAAGCTTGCAATGACACATCCTATGTCAGGACTCTGACTCCAGCAACTCCTCCTACCCCTGTCACTGTCCCCATAGACAAGATTATGGTCCTGAGGAGGCCTTACAAGAAGCAAATGAGAGATGACCAGAAAGGAGGCTGCTGCTTCAAGTTCCTGCTGCCTTCAGTGAGGCCTGCAGCTACCTAATGACCTGACAAAGCAAATCATTAGCAACATTTCACCTAGCTCTTAAAATATTTCCATTGCAAATGACTCCCCTATTAGATGAATGCCCATTGCAGAAAGTAATTACCTTTTCTTTGAACCTGCATTTCAGATATTTCAAATAACTGGGAAAGAAAAGGCAGAAAAATAAGCAGACGCATTTTATGCTCCCTCCCCTCCCGCTCCCTCTGCTCTCACGTTGGTGACAGAGGGCCAAGGGAGCAGCCCGCATTTCAGCAAGGACTGATCTCCACCATCCACGCTGGATGCACACCCCGCCTGAAGGCTGAATTCCCCCACCTGTTCCCTCTCTACCCATCCCAGCACAGCGCAGTGACAGCTGATGGGCCGAGCACTGGGATCCGGGCGGACGTTTACAAGGCTGTAAGCACCTGGAAGGCAAACATCCGCTCAGTGCTGTGCAGCACCAAATTTTTCACCTCATTTTTCTTCTGTGCGCGCATCTGCTGAGACACACAAACTAAAATTAGAGCAATACCCTTCCTGTGTATGTATGTGTGCGTGTACACATAAATACCCCTGCGTGCACACAGATATATTTAGCTGGGAAAGGGCGAAAATGGAACTGCCGATTACTTCATGTCTTTATTCTTTGTTTTCAACTCATTTTGTGTTCACTCTCCCTGGCTTGGAGTCACAAGAGGAAGCCCGTCGGCCTGGCAAGGTTACATCCAGATGCTAACATTGGGACAACGATACCAGACTCTGTGATTAAAAGAAGACTGTTCTCCACACCAAGAAGTCAATATATCTCTTCTGTGAAAGAGAGTCTGTGTCTCTGTATAGGATTTTTTCTGGGCTTGAGAGAAAGTTATTACAGAGGATGAATCAAAACCAAAGCAACTTTTATCAGTGTTTGCTTTAAGGGGAGAAAAGAGAGAATAAAACTGGCCACATCATAAAATGCCTACATTGCTCCAAAAGTAATGCCTCCTATGTATTTCTGTGGAAACAATGTCTACAAACAGCACAAGAACACTACTTGATAGCACAGATTCTCAGCCATGAAACACAGTTTTTCAGCATAGTCACCACCACAGGCTTTGCATTTTTGCCAGCAATGAACAAGAGCCTGCACTTCAGGGCACAGTTGGAGGAGAGCTTATGGGTCCCATCTCCATAGAACGTATCATAGAATAGCCTGAGTTGAAAAGGACCGCAATGCTCATTGAGTTCCAACCCCTGCTATGTGCAGGGTCGCCAACCAGCAGACCAGGCTGCCCAGAGCCACATCGAGCCTGGCCTTGAATGCCTGCAGGGATGGGGCATCCACAGCCTCCTTGGGCAACCTGTTCCATCTTATGAATCTAACACCTACCTCCCTGCAACCACAAACAGAAGCTTTTTTTTTTTCAGTTGGGCTGAATTGATTTCCATGTGTTTAAAGTTAACCATAGGTATCAGTGGGTGTAGGATCTCAGCATTAATTCAGAATGAAACCCCTTTGGATTTTAAGTGGCTTCATCTTTAACTGTGAGTATTTCTACCATCTCTGCTAATTGCACCCAGTGGATTTTTCTGAAAGCAGAGCTTTATTTTGGAGAGGAGAAAAATATATTATGTGGAGTTCTGGCAGTTTGGAATAATGAAAGACAGCAGCTTCCCTCAGACAACACCACAAGTTTTTCCACTTCCAATGGTTTTTATTCTCTCCAAATCCTGCTCAGAACTGCTATTTCCAGAAAAAAAAGCTGCCTCTTACTCCGTGTAATTCAGACACCGCACTGCAAAAAGTGCCTTCAAAGTGCAGATTTGGGCGAAGAACATCCTGGAAAGATCTGATGAGAAGCTTTTGTACTTAAGCAATAGCTTTTGTATTGTACACAAGAAGGAGGAAGTGGCTATTCATGCAGCAAAACAGTCACCTGTTCTTCCAGAGAAAGAAAATGCAGCCTATGACAATGTCTGTCGGTCACAGTGAGCGCTCCCCACCGCCGCCAGTTTGCATCTGTGATGGTCGGTTCCTCTTTGTTATCCAAGGTGAAAGGCACGGTGAGGCGCTGAGCACTTTTTGCAGACACCAAGCATTTTCTGAGACTTTACCTCATTAGAGTTACAGAGTGTCTACAGAAAGGTGTGCGTGTTCTCGCCTCTCTATTCTCTGTCACATCACATTTCTGCTCAACACACTGCAGCAAACCCTGGGAGTGATTTGTGGAATACATTAGCATAGTTTAACTGCGTGTGCGTAAGATTTACATGCGAGTCCTGTAAGGAGAGGTGACGGGTCAGAATGAAATGGATGATTAAAAAAAGAAGTTGATTAATTTCGGTAGCATTATTTCAAAAAGATCTACTGGAACAGAAAACTTGACTCAATCATCCCGAATATCTTAATTAGGCAAAATGAAAGGAACGATGCTGAAACTGTGATCCTCTCTGTGCGGCCATGAGCAGCTTGCGCAAGGATAGGGAATGGGCAGTGAGTTGGGGGATGCAGAGCTCCTTTCCCCCCGACTGGCTCCTCTAGCTTGGCTGTCTCATCTGTAAACCTTTTATCTTCCGCTGTTAAATCACCTGAAATCAAAGCCAGTGTGTACAGAGGTGTTTCCTCTGGAAGGATGAGGTTATGCACGAGGAGATGCTAATTCTCTCGGATTGGTACCCAAGGAGAGGTGCAGCAGCTTTCACCTGAGCACGTCAGGGCTGAATCACATCTAAATATCAGAATGGGATCAGACGCCCAGGTAACCGGGGACCAGCCCCAATTACTGCTCAGCACCAACAGCTGCACACGGAGGGACAGCAAGCTGAGCCCTCCTGCCAGGAACAACCACAGTATCCCCCGGAGGTAAACATCAGCACGGCCTGAATCTCTCCCTCACTACCCCACACACACTGTGTGACACCCATCAGCCACCCGCTGAGCATCCATCCCAGTGCTGCTGCTGCTTTCTGGGTGGGTCACTTCATCCTGGTGGAACCAATTCACCCCTGACCTGCTCTGTGCTCTCATGCTCCCAAGTCAGCACCGCTGCAGTCATCAACATCTGGCGGTCAGACAAGTATATTTGACGCTATTAGCTCTCCAATGGATGGCTAATGCTGCTTAATGGGGCAGTTATATGCTACTAGAGATTCATTTTTTCTCATTTTGTTAACGAACAGAGAATCTTCATCAAATGAAAATCTGCCAGTAGGCTTAATATCAAAGTTGCCAACTGAAAATCAAAAAGGTTCGGTATATGGTAAGGTGAATGGTGACAGGGAGTTTTGAAAAAGAATCATTTCTGCCACACTGTATTGCACAGAGACCCAATTGGCAATCACATGAGAAAGGCTGAGCAGTATTTACATACCATCTCAGTAAAATGCTGCTGATTTATTTCTCTGGTGCCAGTAAACAATATGGGCATAGCTTCAATTTGCCTCATTTCCTGGCTTTTACAAAAGAAACAGGGAAAGAATATATGGAAATAAAGAATCTTGGGCTCAGTTCTAGACGAAAATCCGATTTCCCTCATCCCAATGGCACAACTGCATTTTACAATGGAAATGTAAGACAGTACGACCTGGCATGCAGAATTCATGAAATATCACTGCCTGGACGTGAATGTGAAATAAGGCCACTGTGAGCCCCGAGGCGCAGCGCTGAGCGCAGGCTGCAGGCAGCACAGCAGGCAGAGCCCGGAGCTCAGAGCCTGCCTGGTGTGGGGCAGCTCAAGAGAAGGCTCATAGATGAGCTTTCCCATCCAAAGGTCCAAATCATTTATGGACTTTAAAAGGCAGTTTTGTTTTGTTTTTCTACATGTAGCATGTATAAACATCTATCACTGATTGTTTTCTGCAATTGCAGTTAATACCTAGCGCTGCCAGCTGGTAGTATTCCACAGCACAGGAGCCCTGAAGACTTTCTTACACCCAAAGCCTCATCTTCTCAGTATGAGGTCCTGCGAAGACCTGCTCAGGGAAGTGTCTTCACAGAAGAAACCACCAACCTGAAGCATGCAGACATGTATTTTGTCTGCAGGTCTGGAGCTGCTGCCAGTCCCACACCCCAAACTTACCACTGAACCGAACAACTGCTCCTAACCTCAGCTGCCTCTCTGACGCCCACAAGTCTGATAACAGCAAGACGAGCAAGCCAGAGTTTACTGAAGGACAGATCTCGATGGGCTCATACGTAAAGAGCACCTTCTGCTCCATTTTGTGCCCATTCAGAAATACTGAGAGCGTTATTTTTCCCCGAGTCTGGAACTTGCAATGTCTGCCCACAAAAAACCTTTGTTGCAAACCTTCTGAGGAACAGTTGTCAAACTGTGAAGCAAATTCTCTGTGCTGCCTTTCTTCCAGGCTAAAACAACTTCCCTTCCTGCAACAAAAGCGTCTCACTTGGAGAAAACCCAACAGCATGTTGTGAAACACACGACGCTGTAACCAGGAAAGAGCTTTTCTTTATGGAGATACAAAACACTCTCCCTTCCAACGAGCGTGTGCCTCATTTATTGCTCCCAAGCGGCTGCTGGAAACTCCTTCAATGTCCTTTGATAGACTACTGATCCTTCCCTGCCTTACTGGGGTAAACTGGAGGTGTCTGGGAGCTGAATATGTTGGCAATAACAAAAATGTTCCTCTTTCTGAGATCCAAATAAGATATACATGGGAGGCTTTCAAGTTAAGTTTTTAAAAAAATCTTTGGGAAAACGCCTTTCATTTCTGAGAGCACAATTTAAATTCAACCCGAGGGTTTGCACGAGGCACCCCAGGTGCTCTCTGTTCCAAATTCAGTTGATTAATGCTACCTTAAAAGATTTGCTGAAGAATCAGGCAGATGTAATTAGAGAGGTAGCTAATACTATACAGAGATCATCAAAGGATAAGTATGCGCAAAGGAGATAAAGAATCTCAACACAATTGTAATAATCTCTGCAGATTACAGAAAAAAATTACCATCACAATTAGGACACAGTAATGAAAGCTTACAGGAGCATAGGGTCCGGCTGCCCTCAGCATCACCTGGCATGGGGATCTTCCTGCAGCCCTCCAGGGCGGGAGGGACAGCAGGACTACTTCTGCATTGAAATGGAAATAGCTTTACATGTCCTTTTTTGTTGAAGGCTACCAAAACTCTGTTTTTTCTGCCTTTACTCATGAAACGCCTTTTAACACAGTTACAGACCAGCTTCTAGACATCATATCCCTCCTGAGGTTGGTAATCTGGGACAAATACGTGCTCAGAAAAGCAGTGGCCAGGAAGGCCATGGTCAGCAATAGGAGATTTTTCAGCACGAAGATGGAAACAGCACTTGAGTGGGATACAAACAGCCTCATCACTACGCGGGGATTCCTGCACATCACAGTGTTTCTTGCCCACTCTGAGAAGTAGAATTGAGGGTAAAGAAAGCAAAGTTCACAGTACTGTAAGAATTACTGATGTGTCATTAGTCAAACGGGTTGAAAGCCAAAGCGAAGTGGAGACTGGCTGGCATTACAGAGCTTACTGCACAAGACACCACAATTCCTCATTCTGTCATATGCTTCATTTGCTGCACTGAGAAAGTAACACGGGACCGCATTTCTACAGATGCTTCCAAACCTGCAATGGGGGTGCTAGGCATTTCTGATCTTGTATCTTGTTCTACACGATATCAAGACTCAGATACAGGTGACTGCCTTAGGACAGGAGGAAATTGCAGTGCTCTGCTTCTGGAATAGGATCTCTTCCAACAAGCAGCTCCTACTGGGAGCTGAGCAGCTCGCTCAGGCACCCCGGCCCACCTGTAGGAGCACCGTGTCAGTGCAAGGCCAGGTGCCTCCAGCGCCACCCAGCACTCCACTGCTATGAGCAGAGCGCAGTGCAGGTACCTGCAGCAGAAGGCAGCGGTTGCAGGAATAACTGCTGAACGCCACAGCCAGCATTTGCCAGGAGCAGGCAGGCTCCTTCTGCCTCAGTGACAGAGAAACCTGCAGTCAGTTCATCAGTTCTGATGCCAGTAACTCAGAGTCACGTCTCACAGTGCCTCAGCCACACCAAGCCCCTCATTTCCAGATGCACAGAACCGGCACCAGACCTCCTCTCTGCCCAAACATAGACATGCCACTCCACCTTGCACAGGGAAACCTGAGCTCACACAGCACTGTCAGACACAGGACTGGGCTGGGTAACAGCTCATGCGCACTCACATACTGACTGTACTTTGAACTGCAGAGCAGTTAGTAGTTTTTCCATCCATGTTCTGCACAGATCCAAGAACCCCAGGAGATTTTTTTTTCACATCACTGACTTCTGCACTGCCAGTTCTGAAATCCACAGAGCCACCCATCCACGCAGGCACAGCTGGAAAGGGCAGCAGATATTTTCACAACAGCAGACCGCTCCGTGTGACTGGAAGTGTGCTTCCCATCCCCACTTGCACCGAAGGGCAGGGAGTGTGTGTCCAACAGAGCTGTGTGGTGGAGGGGCAGCCACCGAGCCCCGCAGCCACCCCTTTCCCAGTGTAGCACAACTCTTTCCCTGCAGCCTTCCAGATTTCCTCAGCATTTAGTTCCATACACAATTAGAGATGGAATAAAACTGTAAGAACCTGAGGGAAAGATCCAAGAGCACTGCCCTCACTCCAAGCACCCCGTTGCAATTTAAGCAGTGACTGTTCTCCCTGTGAAATAAGAGAATAGCCCTTAGCAGCGATCGGGGCAGCCCATCCATCCCAGAAAAGAACTCTGTTCCCAAGTAGCTGTGACCAGCACAGACACAGCAACTGTACCATCCACCACAGTGGCCTCACATGGATTACAATGTTGAGGTGGCAGCCCTCACCTTTTCACCGTTTCCTACCTAGGTTGCTTGCATAGCACCAGTTTGTCTGGGAGCTGTTTGGAGCTCCCGAGGAAGGGATGGAGGAGGAAGGGGGCACAGAGCATCCCCTCCAGGTAACCCCGAGGCAGAGGACGGCTCACAGGCAGCTGGACGTGCAACTGCACTCTCACTTCAGAGCACGACCTGGGTTTGGATTACAAAGGTACTTGGGTACCACCGAGTACCCTCAGCTGCCTAATTTGATTTTGAAAAGAAAGTAAGTGGATTAGGGGTTAGATTTTTTAAGGGATTTAATATCCGAAAGGGACAGAGGAGTACCCAGTGGGAGGCTATTACAGCTCAATTAGGATTATAACGAGCTTACATTTGTTTTTCACACACACATCATTTGTGAGTGGTTGGAGGAATGTTGTACGAATAATAAAATTACACAGCAAACCTGGAACTGCTTGGATTCCTCCCATATGGACCAAGTGTAAGAAACTTCAAGCCAAACAGAAGTTCAGAACGCTGTCGGTACCAAAAAGAATGAGGATTCAAGAAGAGGTTCTGCTCCAGGGATTACCCCAACTGCTGGGGCTTTGCAACTGTACTATTGATGTTCCACACTGCGTGTTCACTAAAAGCATCCAAATGAATGAGTTAACTTTTTTCCTTTCTTCTCTCTTCATCTCAGAGGAACATCAGCTTTTTGTCCTTTCCTCCTTCCCTGCTGATGAATATTTTACTGGGCTCTTCAACAGCAAAGACAGCCTGTCTGGGCTCTCCAGTCTCTGCTGCGCTCTGAAAAAGATCCATAGGGCCACGTGGTGTCCCAGGCATTACCTACCAACAGAATCCTGTGCTTCTCAGGGAAACGCAGACTAAGCGGGGCCAGCGGGGCTCTGAGCCAGGCTTTGCCCTTTGGCTTTGCTCCATGGCTCCAATGGTTCAGCCTAGTTAGAAACTTTCATTGCATTGGCTTTGTAAGGATGTTTCTTAAAAGCTGCAGAGCAATAGCATAACTTTTTAAAGAATGGCATTTTCACTGCAGAGCGGCGTTAAATTCCTCCCTTGGGGCAGCGATGTGATCTCATTGACTTTAAAAACAATAAACCGAAACCCGAAAAGAAAAGGAAAGGGGAAAGGTGGAAGAAATAGGTGGAAAGGCGGCAAAGCTGTACGAGTTCTGACAAATAATCCCGGCATATAACCCCAGAGATGACCAGAAATTGCTCTGTACGTTTTATTTCTTTTTTTTTATAAGCCAGAACAAATACATATATATCTACGTGGGGCAATGTTGTAGAGTATCTTTGAATTAGTGGGCTCATTTCATTAGTGCCCATCGGGCTGTGGTGACGGCAAAAGACTGTTCTGATACCCAGGCAGTATCATAGGAAATCATGACAGCATGTGTCCCAGTCCTGCAGGCTAACACACATACTTTGTGCAAGTGAGCAACTGCTGTGTGCCTGAACAGTGTCCTGAGGTACCTCCCTGTACCTGGAATCACACTCATCGGCTTTTCTTTCTTTAATGGATGTGGCTGGTGATATATATTAGCAGCACATTACATCAAATCCAACAGCCCCTCCTCCATACTTTGGACTCTGCATGAAGTATTCTACCTGGCCCACACGTAAATTACATTAATGACCTGTTGTCAATTAAAAATCTAACATATTTTACCGAGCGCTGTCCTTTCACATAAACTGGAATTACTGCCATCCAACCCTGCACACTATCTGAAGCCAGCAGCAAAACCAGAATGCACACAACTCTCCTGATAAGAAGAGAGAAAATTAGAAACACGGAAGTTTAGTTAAGCAGATCCCAGTATCCCTGGAAACAGGTAATGAAAACCAGGCAAACCTCGCATGCTTCCGCTCATAGTGCGCTCATAAGGCAAAAGCTGCTTTGCTGTTCACAAGGTGTGGGCTCCTGCCTGAAGAGCCAAGTTAGCTTAAGTTATATCTCTGAATTATAACACTGAGATGTAAGGCAAGGAGCAGCTGCAGTGATGGGGCGCTGGGGAGGACAGAGCACATGCAAACAGCAGCGCAGCTCTAACCAAAAGGCGCAGGCACACGTGTAAGGTCACCCTGCGTTGGAATTTTGTGCCTATCTTTAAAGGTACTGCACATGGAGAACCAGATCTGACAAAACCATCCAGCTCTGGTTCATTTGTGTGCGTGTTTTTGAGGGGCTGTCCAAGGTTTGATTTGACTTTCATGGCAAAATTGAAGCTTAGCTGCAACGAGTTCATGTTAGTTCAATGGCTGCTGTTAGTGCCCTCTGCAATTCTGATGTGGGCATAAAGTGCAAAAGGAAAACTGAAAAACACTGTGCTTTCATTTACTCTGCTTTTGTTTCCAGAGGGAGAGGAGGAAGGCTCTATTAGTCTAATTTCTTAAGCTCACTTGGCTGCAGCGGATCAGAAGGCGCACCTTATCCCAAAGGCCTCTCATTTGCACCCAGAGCTGTGCAGCATCTGAGCTTCGTTTCTGTAAGTCATTGGCTCGAGACCTTTGGATCCCCCAAAATTTGGACAGCTGGATGTGTTGTGTAGGGCAAAGCTTTTCAATGGATGGGCGAAGTCAGAAACGATAACAAAATATCTCCACAATGAAAACAAAGCAACAAAAAACATTCTGCAAAAGATACAGCGTGCACACCAAAGCCATGCAGGGCCCAGCTCAGGGCAGATGCCCAAACAATTTTCTTCTAAAAGCAGACCCTGTCCCCACTGCAGCTGAATTTGCCCCCAGGTCTCCACTTCCCAACTCGAGCCCCATCTGATCCCCCTTTCTGCCTTTCAGATTTAGCTGTTGCAACCTCAGTGCTCACCGGAAGGTAAATATTTTGTAAGCCCACAGCAATGACCATTCCATCATTTGCAATGATAGGAAGGAAGGTTATAATAACAGCTTCTGGGTTTTGTTCTTTCCCTTACTGCTCCGGATTGAACGGAGATGAACACATTCACAGGACGGGTCAATAGTTTGCTTTCATAGCAGTGCAAACACTAAAATTTGATTTGAACCAACTCGAACTTGAGATGAAAACCTCCTACTCCACACACCATACCCTGACATACAGAGAGACTTTTTTTCTGCAGTTATATTCAGAGATCTTTTCCCCAGCTGACAAAAGCGTGCAATGGTGCTTATATAAGAGTGTGGCTTAATCAGCTTCATCACAAGAAGTGCCATGAAAATGCAGAAGGGTGAAGGAGGGCAGAGCTGCAAGAGGAAACCTGACCCATCTTGGGAATACTGAAGTTTGCACAATAAGGTCAAATTCTCACCTCACATTGATAAATAGACCATAACATAAATAAAAGATTATGCATGTGGTCCTTATTAGACAGACCTGCGAGCTCACCGAAGAAGACAAGAATGATGAACAGTTCCTCGAGCAGCACTGAGCTCACAGCAGCGCTCTGCAGAGGAAGCTCAGCTCTGTGGTTCAGTTTGAGCTGTGGACACCAATCCCCACTTTTATAAACCACGGCGGTGGAAGAATAGTTTTAGAGCAGCGTATTTATGAGTCAGAAAAGCTGCCCTGAGGGGCAAAACATCGCCTGCGACCGACACGAGGGAAATAAGAGCATCACACAGCAGTCCCCAGCTCCTGCTGAACACGGCGGGAGGGCTCACACGGGAGAGCCGGCCTGCAGCTCCTGGAGCACGAGATGGTGCAGCTCAGGAGCCGCTACAGTGACTGTACGTTGGTTTGCCTGGAAACAAAGAGTCCCCAGTTTGGCACACAAAAAGTCAATAACGAAGCAGGAAGAGAAATTAAGGAAGTAAAATAAAGCATAAGCTCAGCCACGAGCAGCCAGAAGACGTTTCTCAGATGGAATAGGTGAAAAGCAGCAAAGCAGTGTCAGCAGCAAATCGTGCCCACAGTGTCAGCCCAGAGCTCCGCAGCACACAGCATCCTCACTTATGCAATGCTGAATGCTGGACAGCCACAGCTGCTCACACGGGATCCCACCGGACCCAAACGTGCTGCAGGCCCTCCATTACCCTAACTCTCCTCAGGCTGTGATGGCTGTGGAAGCAAACATGCTTGCCTGCCAGAGTGGCATCCCTGCCCTGCAAGGCCTCCTGGATGCCCCCTACAAAATAGATTGGCTGCTGCACTGAGATGAATACAGCTTCCAAGTTCACCAGCATCCTATGAAAAGCATTGTGAACTCTTGAGCAATAACCTCTGGTACGTGGAAGAAAAACAAACAAAATCTGAAATTCAGACACATATTTGTTAACTGAATCACACAGGCAGGACGTCGCCTTCCTTTGGATGCATTTTTCTTCCAGCTTACAGGGATCTCCTATAAACTGAGATATGCTGGCTAGGATAAATATTTGACCGAGATTTAATCCTCCGGCTACTCAATGCTCTTTCACTGCGGGTTCACCATTGTCTACTTATTTACATAGAACACAGTGGTTGACTTCTAATTAGCTCAGAATTAGAACCGGGTTTCAAAATACTTGGGTGCTTTTGCATAGGAGTGGGAAGGACGTGCTGGTGAGTGTCAAGCATAACCACGGCCCACCCCTAAGTACCCCACTGCCTTTCCAAGCTGAGCATTCCATTTCTTCTCCATTATTCCTCCACATCTGGAAATCACCAATGCGCCAATCCTTTCCCATAAAGCTGAAGAGAACTTCACAGAAATTAGGCTGCTACTTAAACAGCTTAGAAGGTTGACAATCACCTTATAAACGTCAGTGCTAGCTTTACAAGACCCTAACTCGCAGCTCAGGGAGCTTTTCCAAGTTACTTCTTCAAAAAAAACCCCAGCAAATCTGCACCAACAAAAGCACAGCAACCCCA
Source organism: Bambusicola thoracicus (assembly GCA_002909625.1). Classification (NCBI taxonomy): domain Eukaryota; kingdom Metazoa; phylum Chordata; class Aves; order Galliformes; family Phasianidae; genus Bambusicola; species Bambusicola thoracicus. Next base: position 123,393 of record PPHD01000007.1, read on the forward strand.
CCGTGTGCTGCTCCCCCGCTATGCCAGATGATGATGAAGAGTTGGACGCAACTGCACAATGTGGATGCAGATTTGCGCTTTACCAGAACCCAGAAGGCCACATTCCAGCCCAGGATTTCATTCCAGCCTGCCCTGAGGGCTGCACAGTCTGCACAGCTGAGGTCTGGATCAGATTCAGAAGTTTTCCAAAATGTATCTGTGTTCGCATCCTGATTTTCGATTCCAGCTCATCTCTAATTATAATTATTACACAGAATGTCAGATCTCAGGTTATGCTCTTTAAAGTTCTCCCCATAAACAATTAATTAGCTCGCTGCAGCCCTCCTATAAATAGCCTGTACATATAAATTATTCTCATCTGCTCAGACAAACAAAATCACTGCTCTGTTTTTTGCCTTCTGATTCTCCCTCGCGGTCTGCAGCTGCTGGTAGTCAGACAGACACATGTCTGTGCGCTTCTCGCATCCAGAGCTAAAATAAGATTATGAGGCTATCTAATTGACAAAGCTTTTTGTATCAAATTAATGCTTAAGAAATTGAATTTTCTCAATAAAGAGTCTGAAAGCACTGTTGCCATCAACTTAGGAAGTCTGATGGAGCTCTGCCTCCCACACCAGCTAAAACACTGCTTGGCCAAACAGCGGGCATCCCTTGTTTGGGAGTACTACTGCAGGACAGGATACATATGGTTGCCCAACTTAATTCTGATGGCAAGCTTTCCAAACTCATCCTACCGGTGCTGACAGACAAGTTAAGTTAAGGCCAAAGCTTCCTTCAGCGAGCTGCTGGGCTGCCTCTCCAGATGTCTGCCTTGCTTCTCCACCTAAGGCTTTTGCCTGCACGTGGAGCTGCCCAACTGGAGCATGCAGTCACTGCTCTGCCACATCAGGGCAGAGTCCCGTGATGTAGATTCACTTGAAGGTGAATTGGATTTATGCCAAGAATTCCTTTGCCATGGGTAAATGTGCAGGTGAGATAGGCTGCCTCAGTATTTGCACTGACAACTGTAACAGATGTGAATGTACAAAGTGAACCACGACCAGTTACCATCAAAACGTCTTAGTCTGCAATGATTCACTTGTATATTCCTAACACGAATTATTTGGGGCAATACGAAGTAGAAACTGCTTGGAGAAGTGCCTCCTCTGACAGAAGGGCAAAAAAAAAAAAGCCAAAAATCACACCTCAGTGTTCACTGTCTCCACTGCTGTGGCAGCTTACAGAGCGCCTGCCTCTGTCCCCACTGACAGGCAGCCCACCTGAACAAAGTGGGATGCAGAAAGCTGGAGCCCGGCAGAGCAGGGGAACTTCCCTATCTGCCACCAGAAAGCCACTCAAGCCCAGGCCAAGTTGGAACCATTCATCTCTAGGAGTGGTACAAACCTCCTGCTGCTGGTCGAGGGCTGCACACACCAGCACCGTTCCCATTCCCCTTGGCCTGCACATGCCTTACCCACGAGATGTGCATACTGATCATCTTTGTCTCATCCCTGCCTTGAGTCTGAAAAAGGAGTATCGGTAAAGCACTTTGGAAGATTGCAAAGCAGTGCAACAAAGCGTTATGATCATTTTGAAGCACTAATCTATATGTTTTTCTCTGCAATCTAGCATATAATCATCATCACACCCAGCCAGGGAGAAGACATCAAGGATTATTGGGCACTTCAAGGTTTCACAGCATAAAACTGCTTTCAAAGGGAAAACAGCAAGGCACTGAAGAGGTTCCTCTTGTTTTATGGCTGTCAGGCTCAGGGAGGAGTCGCTCCTACCTTCCTCAGACCCAGCAGATGATGCCTTGGAGCTGCAGAGCTCCCCCAGGCTGTTGCGCTCGCACTGCCCGTCAGCCCAGCGATGTGCCACCCAGCACACTGCCTGTGCTGCACCTCACATACCTGCTATTGCTTTGCAGAAAGAGCACTGAGGAACCTGAGCACAGGCATAAACCTCTCTGCCAACAGTGTTTTGGGCACCTGCAGCTCACAGCTGGGCAGAACACAGGCCCAGAGGGCTTGAGTTCTGCTTTTGGTGCGATGTGCTGGATGCCCTTGGACAAGTCCCTATTTAAAGACTTTTGGGATAAAGCCTCATAAAGTCCTGATTACCCTATTTATCTTTACTAAACTGTTTTAGTCAACAACTGACCTTGATTCATTTTTAATCTCATTGTATCTGGTTACATTTGCTCTTGGAATTTATTGCTCTTCTTTTATCCACGCTTTTGACCAATAGTAATCCACCCTTTGTTTTTCATTTTCTAGGCATCTCACATAGTTCACAACCTGATTGATATTCTGGATTCATATGCTCTAATTTGAGTTTTCACTAAGTATCTCTGCAGACAAAGGCGGTTTTATTGTAGAACAAAACTAATTGGAAATGGAAAAGTACTACTTCATTAGATTGTACTACAAACGCCTCTCCCCTTCTCCCCAAAGCAAAGATGTTCCATTCTGTGTTTTGAGTCACGTACTTCAGACTGAACCCAGCACATACTGCAGCCTCAGCAAGCAACGGCACAAAACCCAGGCGGATACCAGAAACCTGCAGCCTGCAGCTGTTGAATTTGAGCTGGATGGTAACTGAGGTGAGCCACATTGTGGTTTATGCTTTACCCTTCAGGACCCAAATTTCACAATACTCCTTAATGACTGCTCACGCCGGAGAGAAACTAGAGCTCCAGCACAGCTCTGCAAGTGAGAAACACACTGACGCTCAGCAAAGTGACACGGATCATTTTAGATAGGAGTAACTGAGCTGGGTAATTCGTCTAACCTACCTGACCTAGCAACCCCTTCCATTATTTTACAGCAGTAATTGAGATGCCAGAACACATGATGATGGTGACAGAAGACAACATTGGTCACATCTGCCCAGCCCTGCCCGCATCAGTGAGTGATGCTGCAGCCCATGGCCCGGCAGGGACCAGGCCCTGAATGGTGGTCCTCTCCTGTTGTCCTTTCCAGAGAAGAAAGGAAATTGCCCACACAGGCAGGAACTGGAACTCCTCTCCAGCTGGAGAAATTCACCCCCAGCAATCAGAGAACAGGGTGGGCATTTAGGCCACCTTATAGATCACCCTCCTGTCTCATTCCTGCCTGCACATCCCAGGCCTGTGGTCCTGCAGCTTCCTTAGAACAGCTAAGAAGAGACCCTGCCCTTACAGGACTTCCAGTCCACCCTTCCTGACAATCCCATTATCACCTCAGACAGCCAGAAACCCAGTTAGACAAACAGTGTTCTGTCTTCAAGAGTGCCTCCTTTGCCTGACCAAATATTTGCTCCCACTTGGAGGAGTGCTTAATCCTTTCATTAACAGCTTTTTTCTCTCAGTTTGCTTCTTGAAAATTCACCGCTTGTGATTTGAAGGGAAGATTCCCAGCCAAGGACCTATAGTTTAACACAGGGGTGTAAAATAATGTATAATATCAAAGAGAATTAAAGCAGTACATAGAAACACTCATCAGTCATGCAGCCACAGCGCTGAATGGAAAAGCAGGGGACAAGCAATTGCTGCCAGCAGCACGTGCAAGAGGCCTACACAGATTGCAATGAGAGCTTAAATAGAGAAAAACACAAAAACAAACCCAAATCTCAACACGTACATCAAAAGACACTTCAGCATCGCTAGAGCTGAGGCATGCCCAAAGGTGTTTTCACCAAGCAGTGGCCAAACGAAAAGAAGCTCTTCAGCATGAAAACCAGACGGGTGAGCATTGCTGTCCTGGAGGACTGCAGCACCTCCAGAAGCTCACATTTTCATCACACAGCTGTGAAAATGAGAAATAAAACCCAAAGCAAGATTTGCTGCCAATACTAACAAAAAGTTAGAGGTAATGGGGATCTACCACATGTATGTACAGCTGAGAACGCAGCCGACCTGCCCAGGCTTAGTGGGAATTCTCAGCAATGCCACAGAGGCAAAATAAGGCTGCAGATACTCAGAAGGAACAGCACAGAACAGAGGAAATTTTAATTCAAAGAAATGGAGACTTCGTGCTTCTGTAGCTATAAACACCTTTAAGTAGAAAGCTTATTTCACTTACTGCACATTCAAGGAATTACGCACCGCCTTCCAGCTAGTTTCATTTTCAAATCTCATAAGACAGTAGGAGCTACACATAAAACCACGAAACAAAGCGTATCGGTGTGCTTTGCTACAACAAGAATTGTATTCTTTGCACTCAAATGCTCTTCTGGAAATGAGTCCCTGCAGGAGATGTGGGTGCTGACAGCAAGTAGAAAGTTCCTGGCAGTGAGCTCAGGTGCTGTCCTTGTTCTGGGACACCCAACCCACCCCAGCGCACAGACTTTGGAGGGGCCTCAGCTCCCGGAGTTTGCATCCTTTCGTAAGCTGGGAGCACCTGCAGAGCTGCCACCTTCAGCCCCGAGTTCTAAATTTCACCCTGACCATCGCTGTGTAGGCCTCAGTGAGTTACACTGACTAGAAGTACATGGCTCTGGAAAGCACAAATTACATATCATCAAGATATAAGGGGAGATTATGTCTCTCCTGACAGTTCTTTCTAAACTCCTATCATAGAACAAAGATGCTGGAAAAAAGAAACACGCTTCTGTCAATACTGACAGGTCCATAAATTATTAGGCTAAGTGGGAGTGAGCAGGGTAGGCATTTGTTTTTCTTACAGTTTGGAGAGAGGAAAAACAAATCTTATACTATCACCTGATAGGGATTGCATTTTTGAAGTGCCTACAGCTGGAAGGCAACTGAAAAAGAGCCCTCAAGATCTACAAAAGTCAATGAATGGCATCCCAAAATGAAAAAATAAAACCCAAACAATAAACCTCTCACTTAACACACAGTTTCACTTTGCCTGTATTGTCATGAAGCTGCACCTGGGTAGCACCAAGTACAGCCACCTTCACCACAGAACTTTTAGGGGACAGCACAAAAGATGGCAGCTCAACCCATCCCTCACCAGGGCAATTGGAAGCACTAACTTTTTCCTGCTGAGGGCCCTGCAGTTGACTCTTGTGCCAGTGCAGTAGATCTGCGCCTCCGTAAGGCAATGGGTTCTTCCTGTGAACACAACACATCCATGTCCCTTGCTTAAAGTGGATCTCTGAGCTTTCGAACCAGGATCGCCCTTTTTATTCCACCCCTTTTTGTCTTGATTACAGAACAAGGCACACGCTACTACAATATGCAACAAAACGTCTGTAAAACAGGAATGGGGAGACAGAATTGCCTGGTGTAATTTCTGAATGCTGGCAAATTAGAACTGACCCAGCAACGACAATTCCATTTTGTGAGAATTTTCAATGTACCCACAACAAAGCGTGGAAAACGTGTTCTGTTTTGCACTTGAACAAAACTAAATCCATTTCTAATCCAGCCGTGAAAATAAAACTGCGCCAAAGTGGCCCCTTTTGAATAAAACCTCAGCTTCTCTATCTAGAAAGAGGATGCAAGAGTGTATGGCTATTATGAAACCATATGGAACGTTCAGGTCCCAGTTGCTCATCCCAGATCAGCGCCCCAGTCAGTCCACTTCCCCAGCCCTCTTCCACTTCTTTGATCCTCACCCCTTCCCAAGGGATCACTGAAATGCTTAAGGCTCCACAAAACATTTTAGCTTCACAGGACGCCTCCTTGGCAAATGGAAATTCTCCCTTTTAGCCAGCACTGGTAAAATCCTCCTCTTCCATTTTTCTACAAATTTAAGGAAACTGTTCTTACAAAAATGAATAATGAGTAAGCAGTTTCCTGTGTGTAAAAGCAACACTGGCCTAAATTTCTTCCTATAATTGTTTGCTGCTGCCATAATTCTGTCTTAAGTACAAATGACTGCACTGCTTTCAAAGAACTTGCTATAAACACTATTTGCTGCAGATAAGTGCTAGCAGCTATAATTCAAAAGCAACAAAAGCTGCACACATTCCCTAGCAACACAACAAACGTGAAGACAGACCTGCACTTACCACAACAACAGACAGCTAGAATAGTTCAAATTGTCTGTTCCAGTGACAGCAGAAAGCAGAGGGAAAATGTGGGAGCTCTTCAATGAAGCAGGTTGAGCAATCACATTAGGAAATGCTTTTGTTTCCAGCTATGTCAGGCTGCTGACAAAGGATTATATAGAACCAAATGTCTGCAGCTTAGTGAGCATCACAGAGAGTTGTTTCCAACTGGAACATGGGAGTACATGAAGTCACCCACTGTGCACAGCTTCGCTGAGCCCCGTGCCCAGCCCAGAGCACCACGTTCAGCGAGTATACAGTCAGGTTGGAGGTGTTCACGAGGCCTTTGATGCAATAGGGTCAAATTTGCTGAACTGGGATTAGTAAGGTAATGGAATAAGTGTATTTTTCTAGTTAGACATCTAGGCCGAGCTTCAGCAATTTAAACCTCAGTCTTCCAGACATCATCTTCAGATGTATAAGGGCAATTTCCACTTTATTTGTAAGTTATACATCCCAACTCCATCTATCACACTGGTGCTGCTCTGTTTGTACCTCTGGAACCGCAGTCAGAAAACAGGAGAGTGTTAGTGCTGCACGCACTGTGTGTTATCCCAGAAAAGGTGTCTCAGTTCTGCCACTAACGATCAGGTGGCCCTGTTCAAGGATTCCTCACCACCACAGATCAGAAGAAATCGGTTGTGAGATGCTGTGGGAAGCTTTCCAGCCAGGTGTTTTGCTGTGTGGAAGCACGGGGTTCTGCCTGTCCTAACACTGACCTGAGTGACAATGGAGAACCTGGTGATGGAAGAGCACCTCCTCTTCTTTCTGTATCTCAGTGCTACCCAACACGGGTCTGATACACGCAGCAGACACTGCTGGGGAATCACAGCTTTTGTCTGTATCTTTTGCTCTTTGTAATCCTCTTCTAAATCTTTCCATGCTGACCTCCATAGCACGATGTTAAGCCCACCTGAGCCAACAGATAACATGAAAATAGAGCAGAGCTGCTGCAGGCTACCAGACCTCCACAGTCAGCCTCCTGATTCCCGAAATTACTGAGGAGGATTGGAAGAAAATGAAACGCAGAGGCAAGGACAGAGGGTGTCCCAGGGCACGTTCAGATCTGCTGGAGCACAGCAGCAGCAGAGCAGGGCTGGAGGGGACAGCACAGCTCCTCCGCCAAGCTTTGCTGAGGGGAGCTTGGCAGCCTTCAGCTGCGATCCTTCCGTAATCTGTAATGTTACTGGAATATCACCAGAGGATGTTTTGCTTTCCTTTCATTGCCGTCCTTTGTAGCACAGCTCAGAAAGTATAAATCATAAAGCAGCATGGAAATCACATTTCCTTTCTGCTTCTGGAATGATTTCATCCTATCTTTTTCTATTCAGCCCATGAAACGGCTAACGCTCTTCTCTGCTTTTCAGTAGTCCCTCGGTGCGGTTTAAGTTACCTGTACCACTGGCCTGTTTACAGCAAAGTGACACACTAAAACACGGCGTGACAGGTTTAGCATTCATCGTCAGTCTGTGGAGAACAAAACAAAAGAAAACAAACCCCAGCCCTGCCTCAACAACCAGAAATAAACCACCTGAGTTTTGGCGCCCCGGGGGCAGGGATGCACATCCGGACTTCAGGCACTTCTACCCAAAGATGCACCATTTTTTCACATTAAAAAAAAAAAAAAAAAAAAAAAAAGCTAATATTTAAGAATATTTAAGCCTTTCAGCTACTCAGTAAGGAAACAGCACAAGTCAAATAAAGAATAACCCAATCTCAGATTAAGATACCCTGAACGTAAGGGACATAATCCACTGCACCACCACTGCAGAACAGCCCCACGCTTTCTGCCCCTTTTCCCTGCACATCACACACACAAACAGGCTCACTTTTTTCCTTTCTTTTTTCCCCCCCTTCCTCATCATGCAAAATACTGATGGTGGCAACAAGGATCTTTTAGGACTGTTCCTTTCTTTGTCCTTTGGAGTACAGCAGTTGTTTACAAATAAGCTGCCCAAAGTGCTTCATGCATGTAATTAAATACAATCCTCACTACCACTAAAGAATATTCAATATGAAAAATAATAAAGTACTTCACTGCCAGTAAAGTAGGAGCAATTCAGTAAGATAAATTGATTTAAAGATTGAAATTCTAAGAGCCATCAGCAAAAAGCCTTGGAGAGAAGGATCACAGACGCAGATCAGAACGAGCTGAGTGCTGTGGGCCGCGTGCTCTGCGCCCGGGGAGCAGCCTGCAGGAGAGCACAGCCGCGATGCGAATGTTTCATTAGGAACTGATAGATTTGCAAAGAGGGAAATGAATGGGATTCACAGAGATTCCACCTTTCTTTCCAATTATACCACTTATAAAACTTTTATGAAGCAATTTCTTTTTAATGGAGTGCAATATTAAATGTAAGAATATGAAATTTAGAGCGAAACAGCTTATTACCAGGAGGAATTATGACCCTATTGCCTCTTGTTACTCCCAGATACACTGGTTTACTTTTTGCTACAGTCAATTGCAATAAGACAGTCAAAGCCATCTCGATAATTGATGTTCTGACCTGCCTGACCCATCCCAGATGCAGTGACTCTGGTCTTTACATTTCACCATGATTTCTTCCACGGGGATTCAATTAGGAGATGTGCTCCAAGGCACGTTCTCCACATTTCTGCATCTTCTCTCCAAGAATGACCTTTGATTTGTTGACTTTCGTTTGCTTAAACACATCCTGAAACACACTTTGCAAAGTGAATTAATTTCCATTTGCACTTCAGTGGTGATGTTAAAATGGACCAGCACCCCAACTACCTTTGTACCAATTGGCTTCCAAAGAGAAAGTTCTCCGAGTTTAGATCATTCAGTGTAATGTCTGGGAAATGTGCATAGTGATTGCTATTAGGAGTCATCATCTAGGGAGAAATATTGAATACATAAAACCACGAGAAATCAGAGTAATTCAAAATATCATTTTCTTCCTGGATAATCTAATTGGAGCTGCTAGGAGACCATCATAACGTTAATAAGAATGCTTCTGTTGAACGTGGCCTGAGCCATTGTTCAGAAAAACCCCAGGCAACTCACTTAAAAGCTAAATCGCTCTCCTTAGGAAGATCAATATGAAAATAAAGCAAAACCCAGAGCAGAAGAAAGCAGGGAGGTAGATGCAGCATTATGGCATGCTCTACCAGCAAACCGAGCTCATGGGGTTTGTTTATTTGCTCTAAGGACGGGTTTATAGCATCCTCCTTCACTGGAGGTGCAGATCTCTCCATTTGCTCAGCAGCCCGTACAGCGAGCACCCACATCTTCAGCTCACTGTGGTCAGTGGAGTAATCAGGTGGAAAAACCTGGGCCTGAAGAACATTTATCTGTTCTCCTCCACATTCTGCCACGTTGTGCCCTCAGAAATCAGCAGGGCTGAATACTGCTCGTGGCAGTGATCTTCTCAAGGCACGAGACATCAAAGATCCCAAGGCTCCTCAAGCATTTCCCCAGCCTTGCATTAACACCACGTCAGTACAAGCTTTTACCTTCCAGTCACATGCTCTTCAGAGCCTTAGGGCTTAATGGAGATATTAGGAGCTGCTTCTTAGTAAGCAAAAGACGCACATTGCTTAGCAGGCAGACGGCTCATCCTCTTAGCACAAAAGGCTCCTAAAAGCCCCAGGCTGAGGGGCAGACAGGCACGTCCAGTGCCTGGTCCTTAATACAGGCAGAACCTTTCCTTTGCACCCTGATCTGTCCCAACTGAGGGGTGTGACGTATCACCAGGAGGTATTCCTGGAGTTGGGTATTTGCCGGGTGTTTTTCTGGGGATGGAGCCCAGAGGCTCAGCCAGCAGGCACATCTCTGTGTTTCCACCACACGGTACCTGCGGGGCATTTGGGGTTGTGCGACCCTGTGGTGAAGGAGGAAGGACCAGGGCTGTCCCAGGCTGCAAACATGTGGGAGGTCTCCACCATTTCACTCAGCCTGCAAGAATCCCACCGCATTCCCATATATATTCCCAGTTTATAGCAGTGGAGGAGTATCAATCTTGCAGTTACCTTAGGCTAGCATTACTCCCATTATAAATGTGTCCAGCATGTAAGCAGTTTTCTCTTCCCCTTGTATCCATTCAAAAAAATAATGCTGGCATTTTTGTGATGTTATGGATTTTTAAGGGTTAGAATGAGCACTGTTTACATGAACTGAATTTAAAGTCAATTCTATCTTGATTACATTTGACTTCAATGAGTACTAAGTGATGCTTCTTTCATTTAATCAGGGAACGGTGTTGCAGCTACACTATTTGCATTTTAATAAAGTTTCTCTCAGGATCCAACCACAGAAGCAGCAGCGTTGCTAAATGCCTACAAATTAGGAATTTGGCTCTCGCGATGACTAATAAAATTTATCTCGTTTAGATGCTATTTTGCTCTTAATTTTAAGATTTATTTAATAAATAGAACGAAACTGCAAGATTCATGAAGTCTTTCAAAACACTAAAAAATGCTTCCACGTGCAGAGGTCTCCTGGCTTTCATCTGCATTCACACAGGCTCATACACCTACACAGGCACCCACACACAGATGTAGGCACACATACGTATATGGGACACGAAGGCTCTCTGCTGCAGCCAGCTGTGTCCCCAGAGGACCACATAAGACCCCTTAAAACAGCATAATGGTTTAGCTGCTAGAAAAGTAACATGGGGCATCATTACAGCGTAACATTAACGAAGGATGAAATACGAATTCATGGAAGGTTGTGTCAGATTTATTTTACCTGCTGACAAGCGTAATATAATTTTTTTTTCCAGTGTCTAAAGATTCTAAAGTGGGCCCAAACTAATCCTGATATAATTCCATTAGTTTTAATGGATAGCACTGGGGATGAATTTATAGCAACGGCTGAAATCACATCACTTTCTCATGCAGGAGTTGCATTCTGAGCAGTCAGACAGAACCAGCAGTGAGCACGAGCGGCGCTGCGTTCCAAAATGTGTCTTTCCCGAATTACCTTTTAAATTACAAAGTCGTGTTGAAATTGAAAACTGGAAAATTTATATTCCGCTGCCCGTGTTTACCAAGCTACAGGTTCACCAGCAAAGCACCCAGAATGTGTTCTGCAATGATTAAAATGCAGTCCCTTTACAAGCAGAAGGGGACGGCGCCGACCTCTGAGAGAAGGGAAGCGCATGGAATCCCACAAGCAGCAGTAAGGCTGTGTGGCTGTGATGGGCCGGGAGCTGGGAAGCCATCTCAGCGCTCGGAGCACCCATCTCATTACTGCCAGCATTCCATTCCCTCAAGGTAGCTTTGAAACTATCAGCATACGTGTCTACACAAGCTGCATTGTTGCCAAATCCTGAAACAATCCAAGCAACGTTAAATGTTATGTGCCTTGTTCTCAGCTGTTGTTATACTGCTGAGGTCAGGAAGGTGCTGGTGATGGCTACCAGGGCATCCAACCTGAAGCCTTCCCCTGTTCCTCTTCTTCTCTAGTTTGTACTCTTTGGGCCAATAGCTTTCACCACTAGTAACAACCATTTGCAGAAGTTCACAACCACCACAAATTAATTAGATGGAGTTCCACTGATTTACCTGCATGTCAAAGAACTACTGATATGCAGCTCTTTGGCAGCACTGCCAGTGGAAGCCGCTCACACTCAGGATGGTGAAGTGAACCTTCTCCAGAAAACAAGTTGCAAAAATAAAACAAAGTTCTCTTGAACCTTCATGGAATGACAGTGAAAATCTTGCTGACTGTAAAATACAACTCACTTCAGCACTGAAAGGAATTTCAGAGCAACTACAAGTGTGCAAAACGGGGAGGGAAGGGAGAAGAGCTAATTTTGACCAATGCAAAAGATGTTCCCCTGCCACCGAGCAGCGCTACAGAGCAGCAGTTTCCCAGCTGAAGGCAGCTGGCCCACGTCCCTCTGCTGAGGATCCGGCCCTTAGCTCTGACCCTGGTCTGTATGCTGTGACCCTACTAAAAGCCTTCGGGGATCATTTTACAGCAGCAATAACATAGGATCAATTATTCTATTTCCCCTGCTGCCACTGTTCCCTGGAAATTCAGGAAATGGCATTAGAAGAAACCCAAAAAAGAAATCAAGTGTGCATTTGCATTGACAGCACAAGCCACAAGCTAAGTGGCTGCAGCACAGACGTACCCACACGAAGGACCGCACAACGTACTCTGCTCAGTGCCTCTGGACAGCAGCACTGCTGGCATTTCTTGCTCCTTTAGGATATGAAACATGAGTCTCTTTGCTTCATTTTGTGTTATTCCTTCCTCCCTTTGTTCCTTAGCATCTCCCACCTAACCAAAGGCAGAACTTTACTTTACTCCCTGCATTCGGCACAACAAAGCCTGTAAGGAGTCCCGGATACCTGCAGGCAAGAAGGAAACAGGGATGGACTGCAGCCTTCCCAGAACTGCAGATACCGAGCAGAGTCTGCAGGAAGCCCTCTGGGCAGGGGATATCCCTGGATGCTCCCAAGTAGGGATTTTACAAAGTCCTCATAGCATTTGAGAAGACTGAAGGGGCTGCAGACATCAGGGCAGTGCCACCACGGGGCTGCTGCAGCCACCGGAGTATTTTTACCATCTCTCTTTTTGCACACCTCTCCCACAGAAGTGACTTGAAGAATATGAAGCCACTTTATCTACCATGGAGCTGCGCTCCACCGAGCCCCTGATGATGCTAATGACCCTGCTGGCTCCTTCCTATTCCACTTCGTTATGCCCTACATGCGGCATTGCTATGGCAACATGGAGCTGATGCTGCACTTCGGCAGAGCACACCTTGTTTGGTTTCACTCCTTCTTCTGAAGCACAGCAAGTTGTTACAAGTCATTTCGGATGCCGAGAATGGCAGAGCAGACTGGAAGAAGCACTGCATACCCACACCCTTTCCCTATTTTTCCCCAGAACAGGACTTGACTCGCTCCTGGCTCTACCACGGTAACAGAACACTTGCTCTTCGCTCTCTTTGCTGGAGCATCTTCCCAGTGCGCAGTTCTGGCCTGTCCCTCAGCACTGCACTGAGCACTATCCCCTGACTTGCCTTGCAGCACTGCATAGGAGAAGTTCCCTTTCCCTGCACACATCTGTACTCTTAAAGCCCACAGCTGTGCCTGAAATAAGTGCCCTAAGTTTTAATTTGTGCATTCAGAAGAAATGTTACTCAAATTAATAAGAGTAAATTAACTCCAAGCTAAGGTCACCCGTGGTGATTTTTTTTTCCACGAGTGCTCTTCAAGAGCTGTCTGATAATTGGATATTGATTTCAGCGCCCTATGAATTGACCCATCCAGTGGTCTCGCCTTTTTCTTGTTTCTCCTCCATTAAGGCATTGATGATGATAATTTTAATTATTTTGGAACATTCTTATTTCTGAAGGAAGAAGAATCACAGTCTTTACCGAGCACTTTTTTCACCACAGACTAAATCAAAAGGACATAATTACTTCCATGCTGACCGACACCAGAATGGATTTTGCTTTAGTTCCTACCACAAAACACTTCACTGTAATTAACAGCCCAGAAACTGCACCGGTACGAAGAACATGATTTGTAGATGCACAAACGGTCATTCTGCACAGCCTCCCCACGTCACTTTGTGGCAGTACCGCTCTCAGCTGAGCTGTGCTCCTTAACACAGACAGGTGTGACCAGCAGGGATGCTGAGGAGCCCTGAAACGGGCAATAGGACATTCCCTGTTCCCTTCTTTCTGCAGTGCTTGCACCAACCAGGGCAGGACAGAGCACTGTGAGCCTCCTACATGAGCACAGCAGTAGTGTTGTTGCTTGCAAAGGACCACTCAGCGTCCACATGGCAAAGGTCTCATGAATGCACAGTTGGAATCCTTGCATTCACTGGGAAGCCTCTGCATAAACCTCACTTGAAGGATATTACCAAATAACATGTCTCGAAAGCCTGTATGGCAATCACAGCCATGAAGCCATAAGAACAGAGCATCTCTGGCAGACAAAAGTTACTGCAATCATTCTGAGATGCCATTAACCGAGCAGGTACGTGCACTTATCAGCACGTACACACACGGGACAGAGCAGTCATGTAAAGTTCTTTGCTATTTTTCTTGCCAAATGTAAAGCTACCTGCTGCAGGCCGTCCCTCAGGCTGCAGTCGGCGTGTGCCAGGCATGGCGGTGGGACCAGCCTCAAACACACTGAAACGTTTCCTGGCAAATGGGAGACGTTCTGTTGATGGTTTGTTTCGTTCCAGGGAAGCGGTACAAAGCCACAAGACAGCAAAGAACAAAAACTTCATCGGGGTTTTCTCGGAAAGAGCACTGTCAGGACAGGCAGGCTGACAGAGGTGCAAGGAAAACACTGTTGTGCAACTACAAGAAGAAAACACACGGAAATAAGCAACTACCGAAAGTGTTCTGATTAAGTGAATGGACGGCCCCAGACAGGTTTGCATTATAAACATTAATTGCACATTAGCTCAACTAATTAAAAAATAAATACCGTACACGGTAGGAAGCTCCTTCTTAAAGAGAAGGCTGCCTTGGGAAATGAGCCAGTGCTTTAAAAACAAAACAAAACAGAAAAATAACCAACACCCCATAGAGCCAGTGAAACGCCCGCTCCAGCAGGGGAGGCTTTCAAAACATAACTGAGCAGATATTAGAGCCGTGCCAACTGTGCAAAGCCAGAGCGGCAGCAAATGCCAGGAAACTCTTAATGAAAGGATCTCCTCTTACTGTCCAACCCAACTGGGAACCTCAGGTACCGTGAGTGGAACAACACGAAAACACAAAATGCTCACTCCTGGGATACTGGCAGAGGATGGAAGCTCTGGGGAGCAGTGTTCCCTGCTGGGCACCTGCACTGCACGGCGCTAACAGCCCATTGTGATGAACCACTGTGAGTGATATGGCGGTGAGAGCTTTGAGGCTGACGCGTGCAATAAGAGAAGAACTGCCCTGCATCAACTTCATCGGCCAGAAGAGCTGCTGGCAGAAGCCAGCCCAGCACTCAGACAACCTGAATTCCAGTCCAGTGCTCACGAGACAGAGTAATTTTGCATCGAACTGGCATTACTAGCAAGATTTGCAGTTGCTGACAGATGTATCTTGTTAGGAAATGAGAGTAAGAGATTAAAGATACAGCCGTACATGAATCTTAGCTTTCTGTTCTTACGTATGCACAAACAAAGCATTAGCATTTGCAAAGAGGGAAGCACAGACTCTTCCACCAATACACCACTAAGCAGTTAATGCAGTGCTAGATAAAAATCAAGATGCCACATCAATTTGTGTGAAAAGAGTTGCACTGATATATTTGAGTTCACATCCCAGCTCTGCCATAGAGTAGCTACATAACCCCAGGCAAGGCAGCTCCTCTCTCTCCTTCTCAGATCTGGGAAAAGTCATTTTTCTTCTGTCTTTTATCTGTTCTCCATTCAGCTCTCTGGGGAAGCCACTTTTGCAATCTGCTTTTGTGCAACACTGAACACATAAAAGATTCAGTCTCGGTTTAAACGCTACTGTAATACAAATAACAAACAATCATCATTAAGTCATTAATTCCCTTAGTCGTTTCTCTCTCTGTACAAACACACTTTTTGAGTTGGAAGAGGCTTCTTTCAGCAGGGAGGTACATTTGTATTCTCTTGTAAATTGAAAGATCGCACGCCAAGTGTATTCATAATGTTGAACAATAATAATAAACAAAAATTTGATACATTTCTTGACAAGTTCCACAAACCTTCCCTGCAAGTCATGCCATACCTCAGCAGCCATTTCTGCTCAGAGGACTCAGAGCAATTACAGAGCTGCCATTTATGTTTCGGTGATAATCCAACACTGCAACCTACATTCAATTCTTGCAGCATCGTTTCCATTGCGTATGTTATCAAATACGCACGGATCTCCTCTTCCCAGGACAGCAGCCGAGGACAGGGCACACCGTAACACTGGGGCTGCATCCAGCAGCAGCTGTACTCATTTATACCTCACTCACAGGGCCACAAGCTCTCATTCTACTCTGTGTGAGGGCTGGTATAAACAGCACCTCAGTATTCTTACATCTCCAGTCCATCTCCAGGTAAGCCACATGTGGATGGAGCACCATGGAGTTCAGCTTCCCTCCTTACACTATCTCGTCAACACAGGCTCTATGCTGCACTCCTGGCAGAATTTCTCCCTTCCTGGATTTGTCTCTCTGTCACTGCACTTAAAGAAATACCTTTTCATACCTCGCTATTTCCTTTTTTCCCAAAGCCAGGCTCTGCTGAAGCCCCACTGTTCTGCAGTGCCATGGACGCACACAAAGATCTGTGGTTTGAATCACATCACGAGTAGAGAACAGAAAATGGTCACCACCTGCCTACCCAGCCCAGCTCCCATTCACAAGTAAGGCAGAGGAATGTACTGCACCTTACTTCACTTCCCCATATCCCTGCTGCAGCAGCTGCCCTGCTTTAGGTGAATATGGTCTCAAGCAGGCTTGCAAATAGTCCTCTCAGCATGGGTTCATGGCCTGGAAACAAGCTCTGAATGTCCCACCTACAGTACAGAGCTTGGAAGTGAAAGCTTCCATCATTTATGGGCAGCGTGACACAGTGAGCCTTAAGGACCTTCCACTTACGCTTTCTGTAACCTCTTGCAGCAGTCTCCACACACAGGAAGGAATGAAGCTACAACAACGCCGTGCTTTTAACATCTCAGAGGAACTTCCAGCCGGTTTAGCTAAACATCTGAGATGTGACAGCCTGGCTTTATGCTGGGCATGGGAAGCACAGCAGAGCAGCGGGCAGAGACACTTTCTTCCAAGCAGAAGCCGGCCTTCGTTAGCTGCTATTTTTCCATTCCATTTCCATCCTTCAACAAATCCAAAGAAACCTGCATCTCAAGTGAGTTCTTATAATTACATTTCAAGAAGTGGCTGGTACCGATTTCATTTACAAGTATTTTAAAGCACAGAGATGATTAGCAGCGTTATCTGTGCTACTGCTTTAGGGGAGACTTCTAATAAGTTTTGAAGAGGAAGAAACCCCACAAAAGGATAGGGATGGTGAATATGGTAACGAAGCGGTGTGCCTTAGCTCCTTGCAGGGAGAAACTGACTATGCCACAGCTCTTCCTGCCAGCTAGAGGTGGATATTTGGAGAGCTGACAAGCTGCAAACAGAACATGCTGGCAGTCACAACCATTAGGAAACCCAGACAAGGCAGACTTGTGGAAGAGTGATGTTGTAAGCAGTCCTTCGCCAGCTTGGATCAGCTATTCGTGCCCACACCCTACACCTTTTTCCCTGCCTTCTTCCCAGCCTCCTGCTTGTCCCTTTTGCTGCCACTTGCTCACTCTGCCACCAGCACCTTGTTTTCTTGAGCAACTGCAGAAGCAGCTACTGGGGTTCAAGTGAATTCCTCAAATGCTTCACAGTCATCCCATTTTCCTCCAGCCCTGCCCATCGGATTTATTCACACTGGGGAAGAGAAGGGCAGAAAAACAAACAAACAGCTGTGGGAGAAAAACCAATTTGTTCTGTGGCATCTCTGCTCATGCAATTTGGAGGAGGAAACGGAATTGAAAAGACAGGGAAATAACTGTTCCAGTTGGTAATTCTTGCACCACTCTCCTCACTTTCCTTCCTCTGCTGCCATCCACAACATGCCTGAATGCACACACTTTCTTTGCTCCCAGCACATCACTGCACATCTGCGCCCACTTTTTGCCCAGGTCCCACCCAATGCTCCTGGAAGATTTCATCCCCCGCCATTCCAGTGGAGGAAGAAGTGCGATGCATTCAAGAAGCAAAGTGTGCCCGACGGAACAAAAAACTGAAGCAGAACTGATCAGGAACCCAAAGCCATGGCCCACGTACAGCTAAGCAGGCCAGTTGGTGCCAAGATGGTAATGTTCCTCCTAGCCCTTCATTCAGGCTATTCTCTGCTATGGGAAAAAAAGGACTACTTCCTATTTAATGCCAGCTATTTAAAAATGATTACCATCCATAAAGTCACACTTCCCAAAGAAAATAACGTCAACACCACTAAAAGAGCACTGATCTCATACAACAATCATAAGGGAGTGCTTGATTATTTCCCAAGGAAGGAGAAAAACCTGGTAATACTACAGATTTCGACTGCATAAGATCATTTTCAAAAGTCTTCATGTTAATTCTAGGTCTTCCCTCTTCCACAGCCTGATCCATTCTTTACTCAGTTTGTTACAGCCTCTAATAAATCCTCTCCGATATTTAATGCAAGCTACCCCATTTTATTAAGCATTTTAATTCTGATGTGGGTTCCACAGTCTCAGAAGCAAGCATTTGCAAGAACCAAACTGTGCATCTCTTGGGTGCTTGCAGTTATTACTTTAACGCACGCTACAGTGATAACCACAGCAATAATTTCAGTCTCTGTCTTGACCCCAAGCTACCATTTTCCTATACAAATCTCAGTGTGACCGTGTATGTCTGCCTCAGTGAATAAACAAGGTAATTGTCAGAAAGTACGTTTTAAGTGCAGATATTACTGAGGGCAGAAGGAGGGAATGTGTCTGAGAACAAGTGCGCAGCAGTGTGTCATCTCATCCATGCAGCAATCCTGCAGGATTCACTCAGCATCACATCACAAAGGGAGGATGGGTCAGGAATGCACGTTAGTGACTTCAAGATCAAAGAATAGCTAAGGTTGGAAAAGACCTTAAAGATCACCAAAACTCCAACCACAACCTGACCATACGACCCTAACTCAGAAGCACTGCTGTGCAAAGAGAAGATACGTGGGCTGTGCGGAGTTGGATTTCACCACCTTCAGAGCAAGGCCATTAAAAATCTCCAAGTGTCTAAAGAACAAGAACCTCTAATTCACTGGGGATGGCCAACTGGTGGCACAAAGGAGACACGATGCAGTCTGCAGGGCGGTTGTAGCTGATTTCTGGAAAGCAGGAGCAGTCAGGTCAGCACCGCGTGGTTCGGGTGGGGAGAGGGCAGCACACGGGTCTGCTGGGCACTGCGCTGCGCTCCTCGAGCAGCTCCTCAGGTTTTCCAAGGACAGTTCCAATATAATTCACTCTGCAATTTGAACGCATGGCTAAACACAAAAGTGGCCTGGGAGTGAAAACATGTGAGGCCAGCCTGACCCCCAGTAATTAAGAAAAAGATTCCCTCTTCTTCTAAGGAAAAAGGCCCAGACTACAGTACAAGTCCTTGTGAGCAGCTCCTTGAACACCGATATATAACGTACAAAGGGGGAAAAAAGACTTCCATCTGTGATTTATGCAGAAAACTCATACTGCCAGAGTTAAATTGTCCTTGCAATTGCTAAGAAACTACGGATGACAAAATCTTAACTCAGAAAAGCTGCATCCAACACAGATAATTCCATATTAGAGCTCATCTGTAAGATGAGGAGTAAAGTGGTCACACAAAAAATGGCATTATCCAAAGAAGCAATCATGGCTTGATTCCATTTCTCAAGTGCAAACAGAAGATATCTTACTGTGCCAAACCCACTGATACACGTGCTTGCTGCTTAAAACAGGATCAATTTTATGAAGCTGGGGGGAGGGAGGTGGGGAGAAGAGCCAAACCAGTTGGGAGAAAGAATTTTAGAAGAGAAATGTTCCCATAATTGGGAACAGATTAAGAACATTTTTCTAGCTGTCCAGAGAAACCAACCTCCATCAAAGAAAGCTGTAGCTGTTAAAAACAAACAAACAAAAAAAACCACAGCAAAGTTGGTTTAGGGGGAAATGGAAGCAGGTATAAAACATAACGAATGCAAAGGCATTTCCTTCCCCTGAATACAAATCAAAACATAGAAATTACCAAAAAAGTACAGGAAAGCCATACATTTCTTGCTTTGTCCAGCTGCATAAAACACACTTATACTACTGGTATTGCTGTGGTTATCGCCTCAGTGTGCAACAATAGCAATGCTACTTGCACATGGATTGAAGCGTCAAATCATCAAAAATAAAAGAGAAAATAAGTTTCCCGTAAACATTTTCCCTCTATGTGAGGCTGCACACAGTCACATCCAATGATGACGACTATATTTCAGTAGCAGCCAACATGAGCATTAAGCAAAAGCTAAAATACTATCAGGAGATATTTCAGGATTAGTAAAACTAGAAAGACACGTGCATGCAAGGATTTTAAACCAGGCAGTCCAAAGTTTGGAGAGAATCTCTCATGCAGACTGCAGTGACTGCCTGAGAGGGCAGATGAAGGCTAAAGCAACTCTAACAAGTACAATGTAGAAGTGGATAGGCCGCTCCCATTGACATCAACCTGCAAGAGATGGACTGGGCAACACTGGGAATAGCTTGAAAATGATTTCAGCAATAATTATGAAATTAATGGATACAGGTTTATGGAAAGCAGTGCTCCGACAGCCAGTTTTCTCTGGGTCAGCCAGTGCAGGCAGTAGTGCTCACGTAACATGCATGGTCTGCTGCAAATCTGCAATCTTACTTCCAATTTACTAGTACTTTAAAGCTTGGTGAAACTGAGCATGTCTCATATTAAAAGGTCAGAGTCCCTGTTACATAGCAGACCTGAAACCAAGCAGAGAAAGTGCCTTCACATAATTACTTTTCTTATAGATCCCTCCAATGACTGTTCTTGTCTGTTTACTATTAAGAATTTTTTATCAGTCACATGAATGAAGACATTGTATTTAAAGGTTATTAGCAAAGATCTTACAAGAATATATAATGGTAATAGGAAGAGAAGGAATCCCATGCAAAGAGCTTTGTATGTCACCTAGTAAATTAGGCACAAGCAAACACCATGCTATTTTAATATGGACAACTCTGAGTCTGCGCACACAGTAAGAAACAAAGGCAGGAGTCGATCTAGGAGGACCCCCTCAGAAAGGCTATGGTGCAGTACGACCCCAACCATGAAAACGGGATGTGTTCCTCAGAGGGAAAGAGATGAGCTGTGGGAGGAGCAGAGAGGCGGTACCACCTCTGCATCTGGCACTGATACAGCTGCTCCCCACATTCTATTCTGCTTTTGGTACCCATAGATCAAAAAACTGCATTTGGAAAAGTTCAAAGAAGAGCTATCAAATTTTAAAAGGCTAGAATATGGGCTTAACAGGAAAAAAATCCTCCATGAGCTCTGAAATCTGTTCCTGCGTTACGAGCAGGGACGTTCTGCAAGAGCCCCATTCTCCCTAGAGCAATACAGCTTTCTGAGACAGCTGATATAAAGAGGGTGCTTAAAAACAATGGCACACGAGTGCTAAATGGAGATGTCAAACTATTTCGATCACCTTCAGTTATCTATTTTAAGACTGTACAGAGAAATGTGGTTTTGCCATTCACACGGGCTCAGGCACTGACAGCCAACATTTACAATGGGCACGAGGCAAGAGCCAAAGGCTTTGCAACAGCATCAGCTCAAACAGCACGAGGATGTACTCTGCCACTGACCGTACAAGCACAGCACTGTCTCATGGAAGTCACATACACATTCATTGCCATATGCATACCGGTATAAGCCATTTTATGACATGTTTTCATCTACAGGAATGCTTATCTGGATATAAGGAAAAAGTCTTTTACACCGAGGACGGTGAGGCGCTGGCACAGGCTGCCCAGAGAGGTGATGGTGCTCTGCAGACATCCAAGGCCAGGCAGGGCCAGGCTCTGAGCGCTGGGGAGCTGTGGTGCCCCTGTTCATTGTGGGGGAGCTGGACTAGGTGAGCTTTCAGAGACCTTCCAACTCCAAGGATTCTGGGTATCCATGATCCTATAATGCTGTAATGAGGAAGACTGACAGCAACCACCCTTCACTACTACACTGTTACAGCTATCTCTGTGAATTAGTGCTTTCATGCCCATGAAGCCTTCACGCTCATTAGCTCAGCACACATTCCACTTGTGTGATTTTAGCTCCTCATGAAAGATAGGTTGTCGCCTCTTCAGGTCAAGTGAATAGGAATATCTGCCAGGGTTCCAGTAAGATTGATATTTGGATCCTCAGGTACGACAAAGCTCTTCCTAGAAGCCTTTGCTTTGAACAGTAACGTTTCCAAAAATTATGCCATAGAGGAAAGAAAAAACAGTGACTGCAGCACAGGTTTGTTAGCATTTCTGAGGAATAAACATAAAGCTGACTCCAAATTAATAAAGACCACACCAGTGGATCCAATCACACTCATTTGGAACAGTACATGTTCTCTGAGGATTTGATCAATAAGATTGCATCAGCTGAGAGCTCCTTGGGAAAGAATCACGCAGCTCTCCAGGTGGAGTTAACTCGGTTTTGCAACTAATACTGTATTCAGAAAAGCCACTGCTAATGGAAATATTCAACCATTCGCTGGAGACCCACACCGACCCTCTCCTCAAAGCTACAATTTTTCCATCACTGCTAAATGCTACCTGCCAAGAAAGAGCTGCATTTGATTGAAATGTGGAGGCATCAATAAAATAACTGCTGATGTCAGACGGCATTCGTTGCTTAGAGTTCATTCTCCTGCATGACTCAATTAACAATGCCTTCACATCAGAATAAATCAGCTCTTTTTTTATGTACCTGATGACTTCAGACAATTTCATGGCTGTGAAATGGGGGCTCCTTTATTACTTCCCATGGAGTGCTGTGCAGCCAAGAGGCACAGAGTCAGCGTGAGGTTGACACCCCAGAATCCCCACTGACACAACAGGAAGGGAGAGGCAGATGGTGCTTGAGCCTGTATGGATTTCTGGAGGCTTCAGAGATACGTTTCTTAAACATGGCTTGTGTGGCAAAGGAAGCAGAGGAGGACTTAACTTGGAGTGCTGCAGCACAGAAGAGGCAATAAAACCCATCAGATTGGATGGTACACTAACATCAGGGGCATACAAAGAGCCAAGGCTGACATAGGAACCTTCTCCTTAGGAGAAGCAGCTACACCTTCTTCAAACTGATTGCACAATAAAATATCGGCATGTGGAAGAACTGAATGGTTTCCCTCCAGCATCACTTCTGTAACAGCAGCTGAAGGCTTCCAAAGTAGAAAGCCACACTTCTGTGCTCATCTATGTTCCCACCAGAATGAGAAGAGCAGATTTTCCTCTGCAAAGCACTTCATCAGTTAGACAATAATCTCACTTACAGCCACGCAAACTTGAAACGACTCCTCTGATGCCAGGGAAACCTTTCCAGATTTATACTCATGTATGCAGGATCAGCCTCTGGGACTACACAACCTTCACCCAGCAAGAACACTTCCGCAAAGAGCTGATACTGCAAAGCAAGGCATTTTCCCCAATCCCTCTGCACATAATATAAATGCAAGCTAGGAAAGTTAGAGAAATTCACTGCTCTATTTCTCGTTTTGGAACACAGCTTAAAGCAGTGGCTCTGGACCACAGAATTAAAAAAGGAGGCATCTCATTGCTTAAGCAGAGCATTTCACAAGGCAATGCAGGAAAATTGGTGTGCCAGTAAAAGGCCCGGTGGTTGCTGTTGCAAGGCAGGCAGCGCTAATAATGAGTCACAGCAGGATCTCTTATTTACAGAATGGGAGTGGTGTCATCATTTCTTAATGGTAAGCAAAGGATTTGGAAGTGGAAAGAGTTTTCAAATCAGGTTTGGTGTTAAGCTGTGCTCAGTGCTGGATGGACATCATCTGAACAGTTGCTTTGTATTTTACCTTTAAAAGCTATGACTGAGAAACAAATAATGCATTCCTGAAGGTTGAAAAAGCCCTTGTCATATCTTATTCTGAAAACATCCCACAGGAGAGCTGCCATAGCTCACTTCAGGCCTGTGACTACCATGCACATGTTCTACTCACTTCTCTCATGCTTCACAGGACTCCAGTCTGTACATCATACAGGACCACAGTAAAGTCTAAGTAACTCTCTGCAGGTTCATTTATCTTCTTTAGAAAGCCTGGACACCTGGCTGTGCCATGTCACTGTTCATTTTATTTAAAAGAAGAGAAAAAAGAAGTGCTGAGGTTTATTCCTTATGGTGATGTTCAAAGGTGGCAAAATGAACTTCTAAGGTGTGTAGAACAGCTCTATTGTGACAGATACACTGCAAGTCTCTTCCCTTTGTCTCCAGGGCTGCCCTCAAAACGCATTTGTCATGCAAAGCTCTGATGCAATGACACCCTCATCCATTTTAGAGCAGGTAATATTGGCCACTGAAGCATTCATGCTGGCTCTTTGCAAAACTCCTGCAGCCTGCTTCTTATCTTATTGCAGCTGAAGAGATTCAGGAGAAACTTTCCCAGGCATCAATGAAATCACAGCAATCCAAGAGAAATCAAAAGCAGAGCTGTGGCCTCATCGTGCCATTGTCGATTTGTGCTGTTTGTCAGGTTCATTAGACATCAGTGAGATTACAGCTTATTAAAGTTTATGAAAAATGCTCTGAATTCCAGCAGTGCAGGTCTCGTTTACCGCTTCTCTGCAGAACAATTCCTTCCTTCCAGTCAAAAAGCCACGGCCTTTGAATTGCAAATCTTAGCCCTGGTCTACAGAGCATCCCTTTCAGGTAAGCCTCCTGAAGCCCATTTGGTTATTGCATCAACGTGTTTTTTAAGCACAGCTATTTCAGCAGGTGAGAGGTCTGCTGCTTACCACAGCCAGAAGTTCTTACTTTCAGAAGCAACGTTAATGCAAGGACCAAACTCTCTCTCAGTTTTAAAGAAAGCCTGAGGGAAGTGCTTTTACTTATTGTGACAGGCAGAGTTCTAGCATCTGTTTAAACAAAACAGAACAAAGGGACTATCTGTTGCCATGCAACCAATAAAAATTATACATTTTTAATAGCTGAGATGAGAAAAAGCAGCTGCCATGAGGGGCAGAAATCTCAAAAGAAAAGAAAAGGGTTAATGCCTTAAATAGAGTTAAGCCACTTTTCAGGAGTGAGGAAGAGTACAGATTTCTTTGAGCATTACAAATAAACAGTATGGCTGGAATGAGCACTGCTTTCAGTAGGTAAAAGAAGGGTTGTTCTTACACAAATGGGCTGGATTTCCACCTCCCCAACCTTGCTTTGCTTGTTTTGTCCATTACTTTCCATGTCATCAAAACGCTCAACCTTCCAGTTCATGGGTTGGAGCTAACATGTACTTATAGGCCACCTCCTGACCTCGAAATGTGGAAGTCTCTGGAGAACAACTGCCTTGTTGTGTATGCTACCTCCGCTCAGACATACATAAGAGCTGAAATCAGACCTATAGCAGGGTTGAATGCGAGCACATACTAACCGTAAACCTTTCATTTGTTTTCTTTTCAGGAATTAACCTGATTAAGCAGCTTAGGCACAGTGTTTAGCAAACTCTTACAGGAACAGCTGTAGGCAAATGACCCACCCAGACCAGACTGTACAAGTTCACCCATGCATGGACAGCAGTGCTGCTCATAGAGAGAGGAACTGAGTTCTGCTAATACAGGCAGTGTTACGCAGCGCAGGCAATGGCTGAGACTTGAGACCACAAGACACCACGAGTGCAGAAGTTTAAAGATGATGTTCACTAATAGCCCCCCATGCCTCTCAAAGTCTTGGCCATAGTGACCTTTCCTTGGGAGCTCAATCACAAATAAGAAATGTTTCCAAACTTTAACTCATCTGGAGAATGAGAACAAACCTCGAGGCAACTCGTTCTTATAAAATTGAGCAGCTCTCAGAAGAGAGAAGGAAGAGCTGAATGGAGCCAGCAGGAGCTTTACTTTAAGGTTAGCTTGGTTTGGACCAATCTGCAGCAGCCAGCCAAGGACGGCCCTTCTCCAGACCTCCAGCTTGACTGAGCAGAACCACTTTGGAAAAGCCTGGATATGTTGCAAACCTCCTTCTGGTTTTCTTTTTGGCACCAGCAGATGCTTACCAGGAGTGGAGGACAAATAGCTTCAGGGCTAAGCCAAGTTGGCACGGTTTTGTCTTCAGTGCCAAAAAAGTTTAGTTTAGAAGCAGTTACCAATAAAACAGACTTCTGTCACTGCTATTTTCCTGATGTGAACCATGCTGCCCTTCAGTGTGAGAGTGATGGATCAAGACAACACAGCTAAACTTTTCCACATGAAATAAAGACTGACGTGGCACACAGCATTTAGAGCTCAATATTCAGTGACACCGATCCTAATCAAACAAGTGAGCAAGACAGATTTCTTTTATTGCCCATGTCTTATTAAAGAAGTGGCCTGTTCTGATGATTTCTTTGTTCAGGCTGGTAATGACCACCACCAAGCACACTTCGGCAGCTATGAAAATCATGATGCAGCTAGGAAATATTGAAGGGACAAATGATTTCTCATTAATACATAATGATCATCATTAATACAAATGCTGTTTAAAATTAGTTTAGAAGAATGGCTACATCAAGCTAACCATGTTGCTCCAGTTAAAGGGCACAAGCATTCTCCACTGAACCTACTCTTGAGTTATTAAGTTGTTCTCCACTTCTGGTGAACTTTCATCAATGTTGCCATTTCAATTTTTCCTTTCTCCACTCTGCAACTCACTGAATTTAGCAAAACCAAGATAAGGGCAGGGAATAAAGAAAAGCTTCCTTGTGACAGCTTCTTCTATCACAGCAATAGGTAGAAATTAATTGAAAGAAACGAAATCAAGGAGTTTGATCATCTTGGTGACCACCTCAAACCCACAAAACCAAACAGTTATTGTCACCTTTTGCTGGTTGGTCATTCTTCTGTATAAAATAAAACGTGAACCTACAGTACTTTTAACCAGCCCTTACAGTTAGTTTCCTTCTGACAGAACTGCCTTCAATGGCTGCAGGGGAGAGTGCAGTGCTGACCATCAACAGAACAGGAACAGGAAGAACAGAGCATGAGCAGTAGGTCAAAATAACACTCAGTATAGTTTAATTTAAAGAAAAATAATGAAAATTGTCTGAAGTTGATAGATAAGAAAAATGTCCCCTTTCCATTTTCAGCAACTGCTAGAAATGGCAACAAGCAACTCACTATGCACAAAGGGTATAATCGTAGCTCAGCCAAAATCCACAGGAACGTCACTACTGGCAAAAGCAGAACCAGAAGACAGTAAGCACAGCATTGGCCACATGAACAGGGGGAATATTTTGCCAATTACAGAACCATTGACCTCAAAGGACACAGTCTATAGGCCACTGCCTTTAAGGAAACCTTCCAATGTACTTCTGTTTACTTCTGATCCAGCCCCAAAGGGGCTTCATCTTCTCTTTTGCAATGACAGCTGAAAGAGATCTGCTCCATGCAGACCATATCACTCACACAGATCACAGTGGCTGCATTAACAAGCATTCAAGAGCAACAAAAATATTTTTTTCTAGAGTATGGTGGGCTTTTCTCTTTCCACTTAAGCGCTCCTACTCCCAAATCCTCCTGAATACATTTGGTAGAATTTTTTTTTTTCCTATGATTTTGAACATTTGTGCAATCTGGGAGGTTTTGTTAAACACTCTTTAATTAATTAAGCTGCTCTTTCCTTTTCAACATACAGCCCCCTCTGGAGATAAAGATCATTTCCTTGGTTTTACCTTGGTGCCTGTTCAAAGTCACCCCTGTAACAGATTCGCATAGCTGGACAAGAGCAGCAACCAGCCCTGTGGTTGGTTATTGATAAGACTTCAGGTTAAGCAGCCATTTGGGTGAAAACAGCGCGAAGATCTGGGTTTGAACACCTGCCTCTTTGGAGCCTTTTCAAAGCCTTCCTTCAATTTATTAGCGGATAATTCCTGCCAGAGCTTGAAATGCTCTCTCCTGGCAGACTCAGCTCTCTGGCCCGCACACCATGGAGGTGCAGCACAGACTGGAGCCCGATCCAGTTCTGCACTGTGGGTTCAGAGCCTTGTGAATATAAATGAGCAAACCCTGCCTCAGAGCAGTGTGCACATTTCTGCTCTGCAAACTGCCTGCTCTGGGGGCACAGGGAGCCTGCAGCAAATACACAAGAGACGGCGGTGCTAAAATTAGTTTGCATTGCAACAAATCACGTTAGTCCTTTCTTGTGGAAAATTGCTGTATGCTTAGCATGTTTGGAGAAGGAATTTTCAAGCTTTTGATTGATGGACCCTTAAAAATATTCCAGTGAGAGTGTGGAACATTCCCATCTGCAGACTTTGTCACATACTTGCTTTTTCTGAACCCCTTTGAAGTAATCGAGAAAACCAAGAATGTCCACAGACTGCAGGTCAGGAACGACTGACTAAAAGCAAAGAAAGGCATTCACTTATTTGGGAGCAGATAAGCCCCAGCAGCCCCAGTGCCCAGTTAGAAAGTCACTGCCCTCTGCCTCCCAGCTCACTGACTACTAAACTGCTGCACATGAAGGACAATTGCTCCCCTAGGAAGAAGAGCTGTGCATGTCCCTGCTTTAGCTATCCCACAGGCTACAGCACTTGCCTGCAAAGCACAAAGACGTGGGCTCAGCCTTCTTCAAGTTGAGGAAAGATGTACTCACTGGACTGCTACAGCGTTTACTGCCTAAAATGTTTATCATTTTTCCATTGTAACACATTTCTGCTCTGAATGTTTGCAAGTAAAAAAAAAAATAAAAATGGAAGGTTGACCAAAAGTGCTGTTCAGCTTTATTTGCAGCTCTCTGTCTCTCATACTGCCCACTCAAAGCCATTATAAACTTCTATTCCCCAGCGTGCCTTTGTGTTTTAAGCATTGTGCTTACTGAGGTGATCCGAGAGCCCCCGGCACGAAATGCTTTGTATGTGAAACAAGCTCATGTTATGCAAAACCAAGGGATATATAAAAGGAAAAAAATAATAATTAAAAAAGAAAGTTCTCCTTTTCCCTTCTTAGCTCACTTGGCTTTGCTCTAACAAATTCCCCCGCTGCAGATTCAGCACTACAAAGCACCAGAAATTCTGTGCTGATTGCTGTAGTTTGAAGTAAGGAAGAATTGCTATGGCCACCAAACCTTCCGACCCCTTTGACAACAACTGCTAACACCCCACATGGGAGCTTTAAGGGGGGGACCTGTTTGACCAACAAATATAAAACCTCAGGTCAGGAAAATAACACGGGTTACGGCAATCCTTTGAAGCTGAAATCAGAAGCAATTAAGCACATACTTAAAGCATATGTAGAAATGTTGTATGGTTGACTGAATGATATTTCTTCCCTTCTCTCTGCCTCCACCCCTCAAAAAAAATTATCCAGTCTCAATGTGATGACTCAGGCGCTGAATGGCTCACCACAGTTACACGACCCTGTGCTCAGGGAGCCTCTCTGCCCAGCTGCAGCTTCTTTTCTATCTGAACATGTTTCCTTTCATTCAGCCTTCATTAATTTGTGGTCCTGGTGCTTTCATCTCTGTACTCTGACCAGTTCTTGGCCTTTCTAAATTACATGCTATTTCTTAATAATGAGCAGGTATTTTTCTGAAGCATGATATTCTAATAAAAACCTGTAGAAATTGATGACCTTTTAGAGATGAGAGAAGGAGCCGGGTGTGCAGTTCAAGTTTCTCTGAGGCGCATCAGTGACCGACAGCAGGCCCTTATTGGTAAGCAATGCACGTGGTCTTACTAAAACTCAACTGTATGGGCACTCAGAACTCATTAACCAAACAAACAAAGGGATGTGTTAGCAGTTAGTTCTATGGACTCTTGGATAGTAAATGTTGTATCCACTCTGTTGGCTCCATTACAGTATCTGCTTTAGCTTCCAGTTGAAGAATGTCACTACGGCCAACTGCTGCCCCATACAGCCCTGCTTCAGTACTTGCTTTGCACCAGATGGCCTCCAGAGGTCCCTGTCCAAGCTCATCAATTCTGAGATTCTGCGCATACATACTTTTAAATGAACCTAATCAGTGCATCACTAATAATCCTTTGCATTTAACATGATCAATGCTATACTGGTATTACTAACATCGGAGCTGGAAAACTGACACACACGGATCTGTCAGTGATCAGGCAGTGATGATGAACACAGTAACATTTCTAAACTTTTCCCATCTCAGTTAGCAGTGAGCACTAAGTGAATAGTTTGTCATATGCAAGTAGGCACACGGACACCTAAGCATCATTAAAAGTTCTGTCATGCAACTCAAACTCTATGAAACAACTTTTTTCTTTTTAGCAAGACAACATCCATGCAAAGTTGGCATTTTATAGTGGCATTTTGATTTGTGTTTCAGTCCAGCAGATCAATTCTTTAATCCCCAGCTTCCTCCTATCATCCTCCTATCCTTTGCCTTTTAGTTTAGCACAAATTAGCTCAGAGAGGCTGAGTTACAGAATTGCAGAGAAAGTCCAGAAGCAATAATTTCACGTGTGTGCAATAGCTCTGCTTTGCAGAGATGTGAGGCCACCGCACTGTTAAAAGTTTATCCAGCAGAGCCAGAACCAAATGCTCATCCCCTATATCTAGGACAAGAATAGAACATGCTGGGCAGTGCTTTATCTCCCAGTTTGATAAGCTGGTACAGACTGAACAAAGTTGGAAGCAACAGCACGAGAACGGGAGCAAAAATGTTTTCCATTTTGACAATTGCCTTCTCCCCATACATCCACCCAGACACTGCTGCAAACTCTGCAGGTCAAATCCAGCTGCCATCAACCAAAAGCAACCATTCCAAAACACGCATAGAAGCCACAAGGGGAATTTTATTGAGATACACCTGGGGGAAAAAGAAGCAGCAGCTATAATTTCAGTACAACCTGAACTTCACCACATATCTCAAGAGGCCCACCGTGCCAAGCCTCCTTGGGAGGAATACAGAGGAACTCAGAAGTTCCTTCTGGATGCTGAAGGACAAAGACGGCCTGCCAAGATGTGAATCTTTGTTTGCAAGGTGATACAGTGGCGTGAGTACAAATGA
The DNA here is from genome assembly GCA_002909625.1 of Bambusicola thoracicus. Taxonomy (NCBI): domain Eukaryota; kingdom Metazoa; phylum Chordata; class Aves; order Galliformes; family Phasianidae; genus Bambusicola; species Bambusicola thoracicus. The sequence continues at coordinate 154,086 of PPHD01000007.1, forward strand.
TTTCCAACTTAATCAAATTATGAGGCACAGAACTTGAGTCTTCTACTTCATGCAAACAGAAAAGTCACAGAAGCTTAGATAATAAGCACAGAGCAGAAGTCACAAATCACGAGCATCGATCGCTCTCCTAGCTGATGTATACTTAAAGTCCATAGATTTATACTAAACACGTACTGAAATGCAGCGTGAGAAGCAAGGAAAAACAAAGAATTTTGGAAGGGGAAAAAAACGCACTTAATTGTCCATGAAAATTTTAGCCAACTGCAGGTGTACTCAATTAACATCTCATTAAAAAAACCTCTTGAACTTCAAATAAGCCTTCAGCCTTGTAGAGTGTAAATGAAGGGTATAATTGATAGCCACAGCAATGCTAGGTTAAGTGCTTTAATAACATTCTGGCTCTCCAGAGAAAGTCAGCCCTGTTTCATCAATATAAAGAATCCACGCCAAAGAAGTTTCATAGTTTAAATGAGTTTTCTGTAGCTGCAGCAGAATAAAGGCAATAAAGTCAGAGGGAAACTCAGCATTATGCAGCACGAGCTTTCCAGTTGCTTCTGGAATATTTTCCTCCATGTGGACTGTTTTCAAAGTAAAAATAGAGCACACGCCTTTCTTTTTTTCCATGGACTAACAGGCCTAGAATATCCATACAGCATGAAATACCAGTGTGCTTCTAAACCTGTGCCCCTTGTGCTGCTCTCACTCATGAACCTTGTCTTTGGCAGCAGCAGGCTGGCAAGGCTGGTTTCAGACACGGCAATCTGCTCACCAGCACAGTGCGTGTTCCCAGAGCACCTGATGTAGCTGCATCCAGCTCCCATGGGCAGCAGCATTCCTTCCAGCAGAGTTACTTCAGATGCATCACAGATCAGCATCTCACCCTCCCTGCCCCATCCAAACAACCCTGAACTTTGAGTAAGGAGTCAAATCTAGATTCCCTCATACACTGATTGATGAGACACTGAGCAGAAAATACAACAAGCTGTTTGATCCCTGGCCCTTCGCTCCCTGTTACTGCTCTGGCCTTTGCACAGCAGAGGCTAACCAGGTGCAGCTGCTGTAAAAGAGCATTTATTTTCCACACGATTGTATTTTCTGTCCTTGAGGGGAAAGGAGAACTGTGTGGATCTGCTGTACTTCAAAGAGGACCGTTACCCCCAACTTCTGGCACTCCGGCCAATGCTTTCTCCCATTCCTGAAGCTCAGCTGTCCCAGAGCTCACAGCAGCACTGGATTGCTGGAGCCAGGGGTAGGACAGTCCTCAGGTCACACCCATCTGCAAATTAGTTCTAACGGCATGGGCTTCAGCAAAGACAATTAATGAATCAAACTCTCCAGTCAGTCAGTCTCAGTTTGGTCCATAACCTCCCTGAAAATACTGGGAGGACCACCAACCGATAGAGCTCCAAACCAGAGCCTTCTACCTGCGGTGACTTTCCCTTGTATCACTTCCTCAGTAAGCTTCTGTTATTAACCAGAAACCTGTGATGATGCCCTTGCTTTTCCTCTTCTGCATAGTTTTTGGCATCTTCAGTCTAATTAAACCTTCCTGCATCCTCTCCTGCTCATGCTCTGTCCCAGTCCATACAACCTGCAGAACAGAGATCACTTCTCCTGTATGCCCTCTGTGTTAGAAGTCCCTTTGACTTTCTTGGGTGAAGACCACTACTGATTACAGCATCGCCACTGCCCTTCTTTCCCCCTTGGTTACCAGGTGGTGACTTTTGCATTCCCCAGCATTAAGATCTCTTCAATCACAGGAAGCTGCTCTAACGCTCACACAGAGACTAACACTAACAGAACTCATCATGTTCTTTCCAACAGGTAATGCCACTGTGAGAAAAGCTGGTACTGAATTTTCATAACTGCTATTATTAAAACTGTTAAGCCTGGCCTATCAATGTGCACGGAAATATTAATTCCTACACAATGCATTATTTCTGATTCAGTTTGATGTGCATTTCACATAGGAAATAGATTCTATCATGAAAAACACAACATCAAAGCCTCTAATGTTTAGGTGCAAGGTAGTTTTCTATAAGCTAAGGCTGCAAGCATCACAAGTTCTGTGTGAAATCATTACAAACATGTAATCAAGTAACTGAACAAAAACCACAAGAAAACAATGGGCTTCCCCCTCCTATGGACCATTATTCATCTTATTACTGAGATTGCTGCTAGTTGCCAGCCTGTAAGTCAATGGAAAGGCTCCCATCACAGCACTAAGTTCTGGATCAGCTCCAAAGCCCACCGTGAAGTCAGGAGAGTAACAGTGCTGCAGGAGGGGTGGCTCCCAGGAGGCAGGATGGCTCTGAGCACTTCAGGGTAGCACTGAACCCCTCCTGCCTTTTCTCTTTGGCGTTTCTGCCTGCAAGGACTGTCACAGGGATGAAAGGCAGGAGGACTCACTGGCTCTGACCACGTACTTCATCACGTTTTGATCGTCCTAAGGCAGAGAGAGCTGTACCTGAGAAGTGCCAGTCATATCACAGAGATAACACTGTGCTCATTCCAGCTGTCATAACGCTGCATCTCCAGGGAGACAGCACTATTATTTTTTGGTTGAATGTAGCCTCCCTGGTGACTACAGTGGTTCTAAAAAAGCAAACTGAAGCTTTGTTGGTTTTTTTGTGTGCACGTATGTGTTTTTTAATACAGGTTTGATGTGGCTGGAGTTTACCTACTCCTTCATCTCATGGGACCCTGCCCTTTTCAAAGCCCCCACATTATACAGGCATCTTCCCTCCACGTCGCAGAGCTTCGCACTCTGCTTTATAGGAGGAACCAGCCTGTGTTGAAAAGAAACACTTCTCCCAGCATCTGAGACAGAGATGGAAAACCAGCTCTGAGGCTGCCCAGTTGCATTTGCATGGCACTCCGCTCATAACTCGATACCTTTCCCAAACAGAGGACTTGGAAAGAAAGGCACACTTTTTGGCAGCACTGTTATTCAAGAGAGAAGGCACATGAGCAGCTCATTAAGTCTGAGGCAGCTGAGCTGCTTCGCATTTGCCAGGTTGTTCCACAGCCCCTCTTGCTCGTATGAAACTAACAGTTCTACCAGAGTTCAGATGCTGAGCTTGAGTTTTCAGGCACAGTTCTTGAAACTGATTTATGAATATAAAGATACGAATATAATTAACTTGGTAAAGCATCAGTAAAAGCCCCACACTCCTGTGCCGCAGTCACACTGCTGCCATCTCTCAGCGACAGACACGCAAGGTGCTCAGCCTCCTCTGCTGCACCACATATATATACACACAGTGTAAGCATCTGTGCACACACACATACACACTCAGCACACCACCCAGCCCTTCAATTATCTCGGCTAACTGCTTAACCCACACTGCAACTATGGCTTCAGCATCCACAAAAGGCTGGGAGATACAAGACGGGACGAGGAGGGTTACAGAATTAAACACCGGTGGCTTTTAAGTTCCCTCTCCCTAATTAAATGTGTGGGGCACTGCATAACTGAGTTGAAGGACTTTGGGTCATATGCTTTATTAAAGCCTAAATGAGATCAGTGATGAGTGGCATGTTTTTGACAGATGGGGCTCCTTGGGGTGATTGCGAGGTGTGGCCTCTGAGAGCAGAACTAGGCGTCCTGTGCTCCTAGAGAAGGACTCAGAGATGGCTCCTTCTGGGCTTCTGAGCTCCCTCTAAGAGGGATCAGTATTCAATGTCACTGCTTGCAATTAAGATCATTTCAACTACAATGGAACTCATTATTCCATTTGTGGCAAAAGTCCCAATCTTGGGAGCCCTCTTAACCAAAACTATGCCCAATGAAGGATTATTGTTTTGCAGCTGTAGCAGATAGTCAGCAGTACCAGTCTGAGGAGCTGGCACGTAAGCACACTACTTCTGTCTCCACTACTTTTAAATCTCGACACCACCACTGACTGGGATCTGAAGGGTCTTTTTGCTATCCAACCTGGCATGTGCAGGAGAGAGGAAACACTGAGACATAAGCAGTCTGTCAGAAGAAGGAAGTCGAGGGCCTTGTGATTCATCAAGGATATCAATAATTAATAGCAACTGAAGTAGTCATTCCAACTTTTAAATCCCACCACACATTTCATCGTATTTTTCGCAGACAACTCATTCTTCACATTGTTCATAGCCACCTGAGCTCAGAGAATTTCACACCGCTTTTAACAAAACCCAAAACACGAAGTCCTTCCTCCACAGTAAATGCCTGGCTTCATTTTGCTTTGACTTGCTGCAAGAATAACAGTGCAACAAGGGGCTGGGGCAGCAAGTTTCCTCCATTCAGAGGAAGCTCCTTTGAAGTCAGTGGGCATCAGCACCAGGATATGCACTCGCAGTCATTTAATAAATAAAGTCAATCCCAGCAGCATCAGGAAGTAAATATGTAAAGAAAACACATCTAAAAAATTAATGTGCTCATAGCGTATGTATACCGCAGGTAACTGGTAAAGAAAGCCTTTACATATTTTATATACACAGGAACAGATGGGTAAAGCAAAAAAAAAACAAAACCAAAACACTGTGCTGAAGGTCCAAAGGTACAGAAAATATCTTCTTAAAAACCTGTTTGCTCAAAATACCAAAGAGCAGCAAGCAACCAAATTAGATTATTTACAGTTTAGCTGTAATCCAGAATCAATGCAGCTGCATTCTCACACTAAGCGTAGATGCACATTGATCTGACAGCACTTCTACACTGAATAGAGGTCATTAAGAAGGCCGTGCTTCTCCACCTCTTCGGAAAACACTGAGTTTAGATACAGCATCATCATCACCTCTACGACCACCACGGACTGGCACAGCTCTGCCTGGTGCATGGGCCATGGCAGGCAGTATTTCTTTGTTTTATTTCCATCTTAGAAATGAAAGTACAGTGCAGATGCCTACAGAAATAATGCAACAACCAGAACAAAAAGAACACCGATCAGGAGGTTATCCTGGACAGCAAGTCAGAGCCACGAGGAGAACTAAAAGAAATAGAAATTGTGAAAGCTGGCATCTCCATCAATACTACTAATTACTTCTCATCTCCATAAGTCATTCCCTCGAATCCATTATGTTATCAGCCACAAAACGTGAAATAGATTCTCAGTGAAGCCATCAGTGTTTCTATCTATAGAGCTAATGAAGTTACTGATCAATACGACTGCACAACTTCTGCCCACCTAAGTACCCCCCCCCAGTCCTTCTCTGCTCAGGTCCTGCTCACCCAGAGAATGGCAGGAGAGCTGCACAATGAATCCATCGCCAATGCAGAACAGTGCTGCTGACCTCCCCTCCCCTGGGCATGTAGCCTGTTGGCATCACCAATGTACTCAGCTACCACTTGGAAAGAAAAACAAGCTGATCTGCATCTAAGTCAAGAAGATTTTGCACATTATTTCAGCAGAAACCAAAATTCACTTACTGGTGGGAAACTTCTTGTGAATCATTTCTTTACAAAGGGAACGGAGAGAAATGGCTTGGGAAAAAAAAACCCATAAGGAATGACAAACATCTTAGCCAAGGCTCCAGAGAAGAAACTGCAGACTTCCACGCCTTCCACCTTCATATCAATGCTGCATACCTACAAGGGACAGATAAAAGGCACAGTGAAAGTCACAGCCCTCGTTCCAGCAGGCTGTGCCCACCACCTCACTACAAGTTCTTCCACTCTCCCTGTCCTTCTCCAACCCCATGCATGTGGGCCCTCCATAAACTCGTGTGCAACCATGTGATGGCAATATGTGTCAGCATTCACGATGGTGGAGTGACAGTGATGTTTTACAGCATTTTATATACAGTGCAGAAGCAGATTAAGTTACTCCTTGCAACGTATTGTGTTAAAAAACTGAAATCTAATCAACTTGATTCTTTGATGTGTCATGCCCATGGAAACCCCAGTAAATTGAATACAAAGAAAGAATTGGCATTAGAATACAAAATAGGCATGCTTAATTCTTTCAACAAGAAAAAGCAGCTGAATTAAGTTTGTTTTTAATGGTACAGTCACGGTTCAAAAACAAAACAAAAAATCATTCTTGGCTTGTGTAGAATGTTTTATGATCATTCTTTGGTTTCACTAGAGAGCTTTGTTTTTATGTTTCTTATAGTAGTAATGAGCTCCTCATCCAGCACCAACACTACTCGCAGCGCAGTCCCTCATTCGACAGAACAGAAATCGGGTACTTCATATTCCCTCTGCAGTGTAAGATCCTCACTCTGATGATCCCACACACAGCACAGTTCAATGTGCAGGTGTCAGTTCTCATCACACTAACAGCCTTATTTTAACTTTTCCTTAACAACTGGCAGCTGAGGATGCTACATAGCATTGCTTGGATTACATTAGTCAAGACAAGAGTCACGATTTACTAAACAGTCAGGGTGCTGGAAGATATTTTTGTTCTGTTCTCAAAAGGAATTACTGGAATAAAAAGAGCATTCAGTAGAGCAGACATCGCTGTTTAGAGAGGACAAACACCGATTCTTAAGTATACCAACATCTGTTTTTACTGTAAAAGCCCAAGGCATATTACAGTTACCTGCAAAGATGGGCTCATAAGACATCCATCACACCAAGCTTACAGGATGCTGGAGAGCAGGTATCGCTCCATTTCCAGACCCACAGGGTAGGAAAAGACAGGCAAGCACAGAAGTTGCATGTCAGAAAGAGAAGCCAGACACACCACAAGTGGGCTGCCCAGATTGTTTCCACATCACCATCTGACTCAGCTGCCCCAATGGCCGCTCACATGTACGTGCAGTACGCTGTACAGCCCCAGGGTGAGCAAGTGCATGGTCTTGTATTACAAGAGAGCAGCCCCATGACAGTTAAGCACTTTGTACCATCGCAGGAAAGTAAAACTGACCCATATCTCCATGTAGCTTAAACTACACAACTCTGAGGGTAATAGAGGAGTTTGTCTCCTTTCAATTCAGTGAAAAAGTAATAATAAAGTTTACATTAAAAAAAAAAATAATCAATTTCTGCCATCTTTGTTATTACTGAGAAACCCATTAGCTCATACTAACTCCACACAGTGAGCTTCACATATGTTCCAAGAGAATTGCAGGCATTCATTTGCATCACCCTCACCATGTTTTAAAAGCACTTTCCAGGGTAAATTTCTCTCCCAAGTTCAGTGCAAATGAAAGCTCTTTGATGCAACTGAGCTCTGTCCATTCTACTCTAATCCTTCCTGGTGAAAGCCCTACAGCATGCCATAAAGCCACTTCAAATTATGACGCTACCAGATGCCATTTCTCACCTCGTGAGATCAGCTGCATCCCTCACTAACTGCTTGTTTTATATTTACCTCCTGCATGTTGACACTTCATCATGATTCCAGGTAGCAGTGCATTTAAAAGACAACATTATACATCACTTTTATCAAGCATGGCCAATTATGCAAATTCCTCCTAAATTTATTTTTAAAGAAAAGGAAGATTGATTGCAGAGATTTACCATTCGCACAGAGAATGATTTAGGAGGGTATTTCAATTGCTAATGCTCCTAACAAAGATACAGCCTTTGTTTGTAAACTTCAGGCCTACCAAATGGAATGTCAACACCAGGTAATTATCATGTCCTATTCAAAATGCTAAATTCAATCGAAATACTTTGTAGCAAATCAGAAATTGGCATTAGTCTTAATGGAAGTTGATTATGGTGCTGACTGTGTATAGAAGGTAAGTCTCAGCCACACAAATTACAGATACCTCAAGGAAAAGCAACGCACGGTTTCTCACAACTGTTCGGTATGAGAAATACGACAGCAGAGTTGTGTTTGATTGACTTCACAGAAGCTGATGCTTAGGGCACAGGTATCATTTGGATGAGGGCCATACTCCATGCTTGGTTACAGCCTATGGGCTAGAGCATCAGTTCGAGGCACCGCACCCCCCTCAGCTCCCTTCAATTTCCCCAATCTCATCATTCAACAGTTCAGATATTTATAATCTATGCACTGAGATAGACCTGCCATTGCATTAAGCACCTGCTGCAGTGCTGTAAGACCACCTGTCATCCTGAATCCATCCTCAGACCACCCCAACTGGGAATAATACAGATCTAATAGGTTTATTTGGATTTGCTAACCTCTCATCACAGAGGGGCACATTTTAAAGAGTGTCACAGCACAGCAGTCACCACAACAGTTCAAATCTTATCCAAACAAGTATACCTCCCCTGGCATATTCTTATTTTTTCCTAAGTCTGAGACTCAAATAGAGAATTCTGTTTAAAGTGGGAGGAATCACAAACATTCCAGCCAAAGTCCAAAATGTTTTGCTTCTGAAATGCCTTTGTAGTGACTCACAGAAACTGCTGTTTCATTGCTATGCATTCCCTTCTTCCTTACAGCATATGGTTAGTGGAAGACGTCACCGGACCGTCTGAATGTTTTTTCTGCAGCCCATCATAGCAGACATTCATGTTGTGCAAGTCTAGATGTGCGGGACAAACCAGAAGGCTCCTGAGAGTGTCAAGCTGCACATCTGTCAGACAATAGGAGGTAAATAAACCCCCACCTAACCCTCATAGCTCTTTCCTGACCTGGAAGGGAGGAAAGGTGAGTTCAGGAAATGTCTGGGGTTTGTAAGAGCGTTTCTGATTGCTCTGAGAAGTCTCAGCATACTGTACTAACAGACTTAGCAGTTCCTTGAATAATAGGATCATAGCACATAAACAAGTAGCAGCACTTCAAGACACACCGTTTGTGTTTGTTCTACTATAATAAATATCTTTGCCCTAAAATCAAATGGCAGAAAGCTACTGCACGATAACTGGTTTAATGCAGATACAATCTGAAGGATTATAGTCCAGAGTTCATAGCTCTATTATTGATGTCAGCATAAAAAATAAAGATACAACACTTTCCTTCCCCTTGGTATTGGGATCTCTTTCTGAAAAGAAAAAAAAAAGCAATAAAAATGGCTTGCGTTAATCATCTTCTGAGCTAATTTAGTAAAGTATCACTGTGAGCTATTAAAACAAACAGCTCTATTATCTTTGAAACGCGTTCCTGTTAAAAAGGGTAATTTCCAACAGCTCAGTTGTAGAACCAATGAGTGGAAAGCCGTGCTGCTGCCAGGGCCGGGGGGCAGCGCTTCCACCTGCAGGCGCTGGGAGCCCCACTGCAGTAGACTCCCCAGCAGGCCTGGCTTCCAACCTGCTGGCTCCTGAGAGAGGTACGTGCTCAGCTCCCCTCCCTTCTCTGCTGTGCCAAACGTTGGTCCTTTTACCTCTCCTGGACCATGTTCCACGGCTCCCTGCATGTTCCTGGCCTGCCCACGCTTGGTACACGCTGCTCTTCCCGCTATGCACCGTAATCAGAAAATCTGCTTACGCTCAAAATAGTTTATCCTCCCAGTAGGAACGGGGCACAGCAGAAAGAGGATATTAAAACAAACAGTGTTCACATATGTCTCTCTCACCCTGAGATTACTATTTCCTGGGGAAAACCAAGGCTTTCATCTTCTGAGAGCAGGGGAAGCATCTGCACATCTCCAGCAGCTCCCACAGAGCCCTCCCTCCTGCGGGGCACAAAGTCCTCTTAAGGCTCCTCAATGAGACTCCTCACTAGCCACGATTTTCTCCTTCTCAGCCAAAGAAGTGGGATGTATCCCGTGTGGTTCGGTAATGGCATCATCCCCAGCTCACTTCTTCGTCCCCAGAGCTTTTCTATCCTGTGATACCCAACATCTCCTCTCAGCCTCGGTGTCACCTTCCTGAAGTATGCGTTTGTATTTTACTATGTAAGAGAAAAGCTTAATTTGCTTTCCATTTGCCCTTAAGCTATGTGCAGGTCAATTTTAATAATGGACAAGAGAACTGAGATTTTGCCAGAGGGTTTGAGTTCCCAGCTCCATTTGACTCCCAGGCACTCCCCAACCCCTTTGAAATGCACAGCATAATCTCCATTTCAAGTAGCGCCTCTGATATTTGTTAAACAAAAGTGATCATAGAGAAACCTTCAAAACTAAACCAAGTCTGTGCCAAGCAATTTCTGTCATTCTCAAAAATGGAACTCCAACAAAAGTAAGAAAACCTGTTTGGGACTCATGCTTTATAGACTTGTGGAACCTTCGTCTGTCGCTCCCCAGGGCCCGGTGGTTAAAGCACTTCCATTTCCATGAGCTGCCCCAGAAGCACCTGCATACTTGTTCATGTTGTCACATGCCCTACTCTGAAAGCACCAGGAACTAAGAACTTGTCTCTTCCACATATCTCTTTTTGGGATATCTGAAGGTAACTCACTGCAACTGCAATCACATGAATAACAAACAGGATTCAAACAGGAAGAAGGAGTAGGGGAAAAGGGAAGGGGAAGAAGTCCACAACAATCTCTACTATAAAAATCCTTATAAGCACCAAACAAATGTCAATCTGAGCAATTTTGCATTCTGCAAACATGCAGAAGGTTTCAGCAGCTGCACCACGGAAGGATGGCTTGGCAGAGCCTGGGCTGCAGCAGGGGCATCACACAGCTTCGTAAGGCAGATCCATCCCTTCCGGGGAAACGAGCACAAAGGATATCAGCGACTGCTGTGGGATGCCTGCAGCATCATTCCACAGCACCGATCTGCCTTCTCGACATGCAGCACATAGCCATGTGTAACCTTGCCTTCTTGCCAAGAGGTCTGAAACTTCATTAAAGCTTATATTTAAATATTTTTGCTGCAGATATATTCGGTAGGAAATAGTACCAAAGAAATAAACACACAACTCAGTCTCTTTAGCCAGCCAAAGCTCACACAGCCAGGGAAAGCAGCCCCACATGAGCTCTCAATTGCATCAAAAGCAACCCTCTAGTCCACTATGGCCAAGGCAGTTTGGTTTCTGTATTTCCATAGACATAGGCAATAGTGGGGAAAAAACTGCTTTAGCTCCACTGGCGGGAAGGATTCTGACTGCCAGCTGAGATTTATTAGAATACAAAAGCTTCCTCTGTCCCTTGTGCCACTCCTTTGTCCCTCATTGCAGGGGAAGGATTCCTACCACATGACTTCTGAAACTTCTGAGTCATCCACCCAGCACGGCCCATAGGTGTTCTACAAGCACAAGGAAATGCCTGCTGTTCTCCTTCATGGCAGCTGAGGATCTATTCTATAGGTTTATATTTGCTACTAAAATGAAGAATCAAATATTGCTGAGAACTTCCACAGCAGTCCCGACTGTCACAAAGGTGACATTTCTCTTACACATTAATTTCTGTTTTGGAATACAGACAAGTTCTTCATATAGCATCAATGCTTTCTGGAGGCTTGGATTTCAAAGGAAGGAGTAATCCCTGCAGTCCTTCAGGGAAGGCTTTTGTTTTATGCTGTCCCATCTTCCTCAGTAACAGTTACAGCCTTTAGAAAACAGTTACAACCTTTAGAAAACAAAACTGCTCCCAACATGTCACTGGGACTCATTCTAACATTGCCCTCACAAATGGATATTAGAGGGGGAGAAGGAGAGATTAAGAAGGAAGAGTGTAAAAGAATTGTTATTAACTTTGCGTAAGCAGCTACATGTTATTACTTAGCTTAACAAATGGGCTATGAAAAGATAGCTATCGTAATAAATGCATGTTTAGAAACAATTCTATGCACCGCAGACAGAGCATTCTTGGGCAAACATTGACTGTGAAACATTGCTTTCTGCTGAGTACTCCCTAAATGTCTCCAGGAAAACAAAACGTATCTCTCACCAGCAATATCGACAGGGTTGTTATTAAATATTACACAGACAGAGCTGTAAGCAATCTCATATGGCAGCATTCCATATATAAGGGACTGTACACACATTATTACAGGGGAACAAAAAGCCAAAGCCAACTGAAACACCATTTTGACATTTTCTGATACTTTCTTTTAAACACAAAACTTGGCCTCTAAGACACTGATCTTGCAAACCATTTAAGCTCCCGCTGAAGTGAGTGGCAGACTGCGCTGCACTGGCTGTCATACACACGGGGGTGGAGTAATGTGCTCTCCGACCCGAGGAGGTTAAGGACTGCTTTGCTATCCTGTCCCCCTTTTACCAATTGACACAACAGGCAGCAACTCTCCCACAAAGATGTGCCAGATGACGTTTTCATTCTGCTAGAAGAAGCACAGAGGAAGCAGAAATCAAACAGACAACAGGAAACACAGTTCCTCAATACAGGACAACTGCTGCCAGCTGCTGTGTGTGCAGCGCCGTGTTGTGTGTGGGCAGCACTCCCAGGCCCCGCAGCTGCAGCACCCAGCAGGAGCTCAGAGCCGCCTCTTCTTCCCAGGACAGCACCAGAGGTCACAGCGCCATTCAGACTGCTGGGCCTGCCCTGCAGCCTGCTGACCCCTTCTCTTACTTTACACCATCCAAAGCCCAGATGAACACGCTTCTAAGAGCTGTGTTTGCAGATGATCATACTTTACAGGACAGTAAGAGACCCCACTATTTAAGACATGGAGCACGGCCCCTCCAGCAGCCTTCTCCTTCTCACCCAGGCTGAGATCTTGCTGTGTGATGCTTCTGCACTCCCAGCAGGCAGCAGTAAGGAGGCTGTGCAGTCACACCAGGTGCTGCTCACTTGCTGTCACCTTTATTTACTGCCAGAAGTTCCACCTTCCATGCATCAAGTTTAATTACTTCTGCTCCGCCGATCCCTGCCTGGCCCCCAGATAAAGCATCATCTATATACAGTACCTTGGCAAAGTGCCCTAGGGAATTAGCCAGGGTTTGAATGAAGAGCCCTGCACCACGAGTTCCATTTCCCTAATCAGCAGCAGGATCTCTGGTGACACCATCAAAGGTGAGCCCATCAAAGCTGCTCAAATTATAAAACTGCACGCATGCAACTTAGCAGTGAGCTCCTCATGGGAAACCGTTCACAGCAATCACCAGAATAATTTCTAACACGTTCGGTACTATTGCAGTCTGCTTGCAACAAGTTTATGAACAAAAAGGAAATTTCATGAATAACTATTCACTACAAGTCATTTCCCCATTGCTTTTCATTACTCCAAGTAAAACGTATGTTTTCATCTATTTCTCTTGCAAACCCTTCAGAAAGATCAACCTTGCTCTCAATACATTTTAGCTAACAGGTAACAAGTCCCAAGTAGCCCAACAGCTTTTACTCTAAGAAATGAGTACCTACCTTACCTTGTACAAAACAATCCAGGTTTTGTTTCCATCTCCAGAATGCCATCATGGGTAACATACACTTATTAGGCTGGATTTATCCAATAAGTTACTTCTTCAAAATAAATCTTGTTGATTCTGATGCTTATAGAAGCAGTAGCTGGGTGTGCTGTCAGACACTCCTAACATCCACATCCCAAAACACCTTTTCCCATTTGGGGGCAAATAAGTTCTCCTGAACAATACTGAATAAAGTCCATCAGACAGCTGCATTACAAAGTCTGTGGCTACAGTAAAGCAGCCTGGGTTTCCCAGGTTTGGTTCCTTCTATCTGTGCTCTTAACAGCTGTGTGTGCATCAGAACAGGAGGTATTTACAGCCTATTTGCAACAAGGAAATGCATGGCAATTTTCATCAGGTTCCAAAGGGCCAAGGGATTATATGCACATCCACTGCATTTGCCTTAAGTAACTCATCGCTAATGAATAAAATCATTCACAAACACTTAAATACCTATTTTTACATATTTTAGCTATGGCATATCTCATTTAGTATGAATACTTCAAGTCAATCAGGCTATAATAAGCAACCATCTTCCTCCAGCTGCAATACGCACTAGATGAAATTATTCAATATACATCAATTATTTTGAACAATAGAAATAATTCATTACAGAGAGCACTGTCAAAGTAACATTCTGCTCCATTATCTAGATGACATTAGCCAGGATAGCAATCCAACATTCCCTCTGTGATTAAAACTGTATCTCCTTCTATAGCAATCCCTCTCGTGATTCAGGTTTGTAATGACATGGTTGTATTTAGCACCTAGAATGTCAGAGGTTTGTAATTCAAAATAATTCCATCTCCTCGTGGGCAGTAAATAGAACCTTTGGCATAGCTCATCCATCTGCTCTAGTTCAGCATTTATCTGTGTTTCATATGCTCACCCATATGGGCTGCCTCGCCTTTACAAGGAATTATCCCATATTAGAGATTCATGTGCTGGAACATTCCATACACTCTTGCTTATGATGATCATAATTAGATGTGCGCACCAAACTGATGCTTTCAGAACCCTGAACAAATAACCAGCATAGCCCTTCAAGAGCCTATGATTTAAATACACCATGATTTACATCTGGAGCACTAAAACACTCATAACACCAAGGAGGAACGGGCTGACATTTACAACCCTATTAAGCTAAAATACATTAACATAAAGCTATATTAGCCAGGAATAACCAGTTGTCACCTGGACCATTTTACTCATTACTCCTCTTCCCCTCTGGTTTTCTGTCAGGTCTGGAACTCAACACAACAAATACGCTCAGCTGCTGGGAAAAGCTGCCATAGCGGTGTCACATCCAGCTGAGTGTTTTCATTACCTTGCCATACTTCTGGTGTCACAGTTTGATCTCTTTCCTACCCAAGGGACCCCTTGGAGACGGCCCCTGCTCTGCTGCACAAAAACAAGGCAGCACTGAAGCACATTCCTGCTGTGCGCCGATCTCAACCTGACCCCTGGCGATGCTCCTTCCTGCTCATTGTGGAAAAAGGACAAACGTGCCAAACAACCTGAGCCAAATGACACAGACTCTGGTCACCAGAATCACAGAGAATAGAAACTCACACCGCACTGAAAATATTCTGCCATGAAACTTCAGATGCGTGGTCTTAAAAGTAAACAACCAGAGGGCTTTCCTGTAACACCCGGCCTGCCAACACACATGGCCGCTGCTTTGCTACCAGCATTAATCTTGTCAGTTACCTCTTACCCAGATCAGTCGCTTTGGATGGATGATGGTCATGATACTGCCTGGAAAAAAAATGTCATCACCACAGGTGCTGTTTGTCTTCTGAGAAACAGACAATTTTCACAGCACTGACCCTCAGGTTTTAGTGGAAACTTGCTTTTTGTCCTAGCTTGATTTGTTTTTCACTTCTTTAAGGCCACTTCCCTTTTTTTTTTTAAACTTATTTTACACAAATATGATGTGAAGGGAAAACATGCAAGGCCATCACAGGTTCTGAAAGTATTGAGAAAGTCAACATGGTACGTGACCTTAAATAGGAGAAAAGTTCTGTACTGTGTTAAATAAAATGACTCCAACCCCTCTCTGTCACCAAAGCCCTTCCATTAACTAAGCCATAAGCAGCGCAACTCATCACTCAGCACAAAAAGTTATTCCAAAAGTACGTCTCGAATCAGCTCTCAAGTAACCGAACCCCTGAGACAGGCAGGGCCCACCATGCTTCTCTGACTTCGGTTCAATATATCAAAAGCAGCACTTGTAACACAGAGCCACGAACAGGAGGCATCCAAGTCTGCACATCATACATAGCTAGAATTCCGCACTGCCTAAGAATAGACGTTACTACTGTGGGAATTATAACATCACATACAAATCTGCTCAACTGATCTTTGAACAGTTATTTCTAAAGTCCCCTCTTGGGCCACACACCACATCTCCTGGAGTCCCACTCATTCTCCCAGCCGCTGACACAGGGGCAGCCATCGACCCTTCCACACTCCCAGCCAAACCAGCAGCTACAAGCTGGTGGCTGCAAAATCCTGCTTTAAAGTTGAGAAACGAAAGAGAGTTACTAAGATGTCTGTGTTAAGCACACTGTAATTAGCATTATTTCCACAAGTTTATTCTTTCCAAATCCTTCACACCCATTACAGTCAGCATTTCCTATGGTAAAGTACAACAGAAGAAGGAAGATCGCAGTTGCAGGTGCTAAATACCGGCCTCACAACAATGATAATTAATCGCTTATGAATTCAAATGTTTTCAGGTGTAACAGGGCACTACAGCACTACAAGGTTGCATTTGTATCAAAGACCAATACTGAACTACAGAATGAGCCACTACAGAGCTGTAACATGGGATACTTATCTTAAAAGTTTGTGGGCTGGGAGAAAACGTACCCAGCTCAATAGATCAACAAGCTTTTCTTTAAAGACCTGTTCTAGAAATTAGGAAAGCTTTTCTAAGGACTACTTAAAGGTTGAAACATAAGGAGAGAAACCAGAAATGAAAGATGAACTTCAGAAGTTTTGTCCCCCATGCCTGCTATCAGTTTCCATTAGCAGTTTGCTCATCAGTTGGTTTGCCTGCTCACATACACTTCCTACTCGCTTTGCTCAACGCAGAGATGACCCCCACCTTGTGGGAAAGGGCTTTGTTTCACTTACAGACTACCCCTGAAAATGCGTAACAGCCAGAAAAGTGGCCTGCCTGCAGCATAGCAGACAGCTAATTATTGGACGGGAGATTGATAGTACTCGTTAACCATCCCGAGACACTGTCATGTTAATTAAACCTATTAGAATTTAAAGAAAGTTTTTATGTTCCTATGGAAAAAAAAAAATACATTTGTTTGGGTTCTGCTTCTTTCAGGGGGAAATGAGGGAAAGCTGAAAATTACCCTCATGCTTAATATGGCCAGTTTCCACCACCCTCTATGTCAGATAGCTCTTGGTTTGGGTAATGAGCATATTGACAGCTTTTGTTGGCTCGACAGTGAATCATTCTGTTTTAAAGTTGCAGGAGAAGCAGCTGGTAGCCACTCCACAGCAGGGAATTCATCTCTGCCTTATCCACAGCATCACATCCCCCCAGCGAGCACAAACTCCAAACAAACAGTACATCAAAGCATCAAAGAGTTTAGGAAGGCTGAACGTGTGCTGCTTTGTATTCTTAGTGATAGATCTCCAGCAATTAGTTTTGTAGAAAAGAATAAAACTTTCATAGCAAATAGGCAGTTCAATAGGCCTAGGAATTTTAGGACGGAAAAGAATACCACAATCAGCCAACCTCCAGCCTTGTTTTTTAGTATGTGTATTTTTATGTATGTACTTTCACAAGAAAATGTACACATTACTTGGGAATACATGCTAACACATGCAGAGTTATATATACACGCATACATATGTATATCTAACATATATATACAAACAAGAATCACTATTCCCAACATGTAGCCAAACCTAAAAGCTTCCAGATGATAATGGTTAATCTGGTACGAACTTCCTGTGAGAGGTTCTGAACGTGACAGGAATTGCAGTGGTGTAGGATCGCCAGAAGGCTTTTACCTGCTTCAGGAAAAGCTGCTGTTGTCCAGTAAACAACCTCTGTGACCCACAGAGCTCCTCACCACGAAGAAATGCCCCAGAGCAATCTGATTCAGCATCTTTTCCAGATGACATTTGCAATTCTTCTCAGTGAAATAAATGTTGATTGTTTTTCTCTTCTTAAGCAAGAGATGTTTTAATGGACTGTAATTAAGATCACTCAACAGTCAAGAGAAGTTTTTATAGCAGTGTGCTCCTTGATGAGGCTCATAAAGTAGCGCTATGTTGGAGGAAAGCTGTAGGCAATGGGCACAGCTTTCAGGTATGCCCGGCAACTTCCACAGCACGTCGACCTGAGTGACATCCAGGCATCATCTGTTCTTTTTTTTTTTAAACTTTGTTTAAATTGCCTGCACAGTTGGGACTGATGTACAACAATCCTCTGATGAACATTAGCACACACAGTTATGGTACCACTCAGAACAACACCATTGCCACCACTTCTGTCTACAGGAGAGCCTTCCTACTCAGTAACTGACACCAAAAGACTCATATAGTTTTAATCACAGTAACTTGGGAACAATCGTTTCAAGCACTAATCTGTTCCCGGTTTTTAAAGGGAAGATTTAAAACCTCAGTGCTGCTGTGCTCTCATACACACTGTCGTACCCAGAAGTCTTCAAAACAATTGCAACCACATCGCTGTCATTGCAAAGATGTATCCCAAACACTGACTCAAAGTGGATTTCTACTTCAATACGGAAAGCTCTAGGAATTCAGGTACTTGATTGAGTGCGTTAGACATGCAGAACAGCTCTCAGCCTGTTCCCAGACAAGTTGAAGATGATGCTGAACGGTCACAAGTCTGAAATCCATTTCCAGCAGAGAAAATATGATTGTCACTTCAATTAATTCTATAGACACCACACACCAAACCAGAAGGTATCTGGTTTGTTGATTCCCAGGGTGTGTTGTTCCCAGGGAAGCAATGACAGTAACTCCAAGTACTTTAAATTCCCTTTCTAGTGCAGCTCACCACACTGGGACAATGTGCTGCAATAAAGGAAAGCAATGATACTGAATGAAGTATGCAAATACATATGAAGATATTGGGCATGTCCACTTACTGCCTAGTTTGATTTCATCTTGTAAGAGGTCAGGATTTATTCTTTATGGAATCAATGACATATAATAGAAAAAAAAATCTGGGCAATTTTAGAGAAATGAGGGAAACAGATTTGAATTGCAGCAATTTAAAGTTAAGATCTGATTTCCAGAGCAATACAGCATTTCTTCTGCCCAGTGCCATGCTCCTTGAGAGATGGCAATGGCATTTTAGCTGCTCTGGGTACACCTAACTCACAAACCACACAGTTCACCCCTTTCCAGGAGCAGAGGGCAGGTTGCAAAGTCCACATAAGCATTCCTTCTGCCTTCTCATCTGTACCGATAGAGACCACCACAACATTCACAGGAACAAAACTGTCAGGCCACACGGTGTAATTTAGTTATTGTTTAAATATCTTGAGGTCAGATCAAGAAAACTGTAAGAACACAAGTAACACCCCCAGCACGGGGAGCACGGATCTCAGAGCCTCCACAAGTACCAACTTCTTTTCATCAGCCCCAAACTTATCTTCAAACTCCATGTGTCAGATGTTTTCCTGCTCCCATTTTGCTTTGCTTTATTTTCCTTGCAGTGGGTATTTACCAAAGAAGCACCAGCAGGCATTAGGATAGCAATACAAGCTTGGAGGAAACTGCCATGTATGGGGTCAGTTATTGTCAGTAAACGCTGCTTTAGTGAGGCTCAAACAGAAACTAAATTCAATACCACCAAAGTTTGTCTGCGTATGACAAATTGCACCAGGGCAGCGTATTTTCAACTAAATCACAACACTGTCCTTCTCCATTTATCAACAGAACTCAAGGGAAGGATAACAATTGGAATTCTGCTCAGATCTCCCACCCTGGCTGTTTGGCTGTAGGGTACAACAACTCTAATGACTCAGCCATTCCCAGCTTAAGGCAGCGTCCTGCAATGCTGGCTTTTATGGCAGCACTCCAGTCTCCACAAATGTGCTGGTTACCAGCAGCTTCCACTGGTGTGGAAGTTTTATCGTCGACTAAGAAAAATGCTGATGCACAACATTACTGTAGGTTGAGCACCTGCTAAATTGGCACTGCAGGAGTTTTGAGTCTATGGACAGGGAAAATTGAGAGAAGTAATATGAGAGGTTTGACTGATTTAAGCACTGGGCTTACGTCAGCTCTGATAAACCAATCACAGCTTCCCTCTTCCTTACCAGGAATGGGTTTGCTTTCTGAAATAAATGCTCTCCCTATGACTTGGCTCCCAGTATGTGACCATCGCGGAGCAGTTTTACTCTTTGGTCCTTTTCAATAGGCAAACATCTCTTCTTACCAGCCTGGCCCCACATCTACTGTTATGAAATCACACACTGCTTTGCTTATATGACCATTAATTGTTGTGACAGTTTGTAAGTGGACACCCCAGAAAGTCCAACTCATGAATCTGTTCTGCAGAGCAGAGCAGCACCCTGCCCCCGGGCACAGGGAACACAACTGCCTGCAATCACAGGGTTTTCTCTTCTGTGTAGAAGTTCTATTCCTACCTCAGTGATCAGAAATAAAAGCAATACTGTGGGGAAAGTCACTGCAAGGCAGAAAGCATTGAGGGGCAGTGCACAGCTCTGCCAGCAGCGTCCCAGCAGCAGAAAGAAGCATGGCTCCCTGGCCTGAGGCTTCATCTGCACACACGGAGACCATCACTGTAACCTGTGCCATAGGATTTACACAGGTTTACATAACCTGTGCCATAGTCTCCCAGAGCTGCCTCCTGCCACAAAGGCACAACACTTCCACCTGGTCTCTGCCAACCGCAGCATTTATGCCTGACAAAGAGACCTAAATCCTGTTAAACCCACACGGGTAGAGACCCCAGGCACAATACCCACACTATTCTTTACATGGCCAAAGCACCACGTCATTACCCCACCCGATGCTCCAACACAGCACTCAGGTTAACACGAGGCTGAGATGCATTCCAGCCTTTTTTTTTTTTTTTTTTTTAAATGAAAACCATAGAAACCTCTTTTTCTGGCTTTATAAATAAAATGTACATGTGGGGAAATAAAAGTACAGATGCATCATTTGAATACACAAATGCAGTTTTCACAGAGGACCATGAATCGGGTTTCTTCTGCTGTTATAATTTACAATTACTTATCACATTAGTTCCTAATTGTCTTTTCAGAGTGCACTCAATTACAAAATTAGAATCCTTATCTTCCCGTAACAGCCACCTTCCAGACGGATCCCCATAACATGTGCAAATTGACTAGAAGATATTTTGCCTTACACCAGTGCTGCTCATCAAAAGGTTGTCCTAAACCAAAGCTAAAGCACACTTCTGTTTCCCTGGTGAAGGAAGCAAACCCAGCTGGTTTCTGGAACTGCTTTTCAGTCATTTGCTTATACAGGGACCAGGTGGTGCCACAAATTCATAGTTCTATTTTAAGATTAAACTTTGCCATTAAGTTATTCTTGTATGTCACCATCTTTTAAACAGCAATCATTTGCTTTGAGCAGAGCAGGAAGAAAAACATCTCTCTCATTTCATCCCTGAGGTCTCACTGCCTCTGGATAAGGCCATCCACTCTGAACAGACTGCATCAGTTAGCAAAGTCAATTCATTCCATGCTCGAAACATTAACGTATGCTCGTACAGCACAATGCATGGTGAGCAGGAGCAAAACCCAAGTGAAACCCCAAAGCCTTTTTTAAGAAGCTATGATAAGTGCTCCCCCAGCCAACCCCAGCATGGCGAAACACAAAGCCTGCTGCAAAGCCCGGGTAGCACAGCCCAGGGATGGGTGCTTTTCAGCTGTAAACGTGTCTCAAATACACTGTATGTATTATTGTGATGCAGGAAATAAAATCTAAGCATCTTTCAGGTCTGCCAGGATCAAATGTGTCTCATCTGAAGCAGGAAATCTTTGGCATACTACGAATTCACGTGGTAATAGCCTGTGAAAAAGGGAAGTTTAATATTAATGACTGCACAAATAACGAGCTTCATCCATTTGCAGCGCCATTTATTTCCCTCCTCCACACACTCCAGAACGCATTATTGGTATTCTCTACTCTGAAAAGATCTGAATGCAGCATCCCACCCCAACTGATAAAGCTTACAGCACAAGGATGGCTTTATGTCAGTTCACCGCCATACAGGTGAACACTCAGGCATGAGGACTGCACACCATCACTATCACAGCTGCACAGGAGCCGAACCAACCTGCAGGTCAGCACACCGCAGGAGCCCTGCTGCTTGCTCACACCACCGCTCTCCTGGCCAACCCCTCAGTCAGGGGCTGCACAGGAGAGGGACCACTGTCCTCCAGGACGGAGCCCACGCATGCACTCTCCATGTTAACAGCGGACCTGGGGCTCCACTCACTTCTGCTCAAAGAATCTCATGGTCTCACCCCAGTCCGCAGTGGAAACGACTGTTCCTGCCTAGGCTGAGAGCAAATGGGGAAGCAGCCACTGAAACCTTTGCTCCCCAGCAAAACCCAGAGCTGCTATGGGTAACCCTGCATAGCAGGGACACTCTGTTCCCTTTCTTCAACCTTCACTTGCCATGACATTTTTATATTTTTCATAATTTCAAGGTAAATGTATGCAGAATTATGCAGTTGAAATAAGTGGTTAATCATTATGAATTCCACTGGTATTCTCTGCACTAACAGTAACCATTATTAACCTATTTGACAATGTTGTGGATTCCTCTGGCATTTATGTGGTTGTAATATGTAAATCCATAGGAATTCAATTGTAAATTACCATTATTCGATGTACTTAGCTTCGATGCATAATTCTGCAATTTGTGCAGAAGAAAATTACATGCTGACTCATGAGACATAAGTTTTCAGGGTTTCATAAGACCAAATGTGAATAATTGGTGCCTACAATTACACAAAAATGTAAGCCGGATATCTAAGGCAGCTACAGCACACTCCAGGAGATACACCACTTATGTCCTTAGCCACGTTGCTAAAAGCAAAACGTTTCATATTAAACCAGCTATTTGCATTAGCTACTCATGTACCGCAGATGGACTCTGAAGCTAGCAGAATGTCAGCAGCAGTAAAGGCCTTAATCTAAGGTATATTAAAACGGCAGTTTTGACAATTCGAGTTTTAAACGTATTACTTTTTAATCCAACACAACGCCTCAAGGCTCCATTTCCAGGCAGCAGCTGCCCTCAGGGTACACAGGATGACACCCCGGCAAAATCCCAGTCTTACCACCAAGATGTCTCGCTACTGAAGGTTTGGTCTGAGCCCTCCTTAAACCCCCCAGGTCCGAAGGGCTTCACAGGACATGGGGCAGGTCCTAGAAAAAGGAGGAAAATTTGGACCCACTGCCAGGCTGAAGTGAAAGGAAAAATTGGGTCTCAGGGCTATCCCTACTTTGGTACCACTCCCATTACTTCTATAGCTTTGTATGAAGTTACTGGAAGAAGTCAGAAAAGACACGGTATCAGAATGTCAATCATGTCCAACCAAGATTTGATCCTCTGCTCTGAGGAGTGTCATTGAATTCAAACAGAGCTCTGAGGAACGACCAGAATTTTTATCCGCACACTTTAAAGGGACTGATCCTTTAGAGTTATTCACCTGAGTAATTTCACTGATGTTGAAATTTAATAGAATTGCTCACACATACATTGGAGGTTAGTAGTCAGTAAAAACCTCCGTGTCAGTCAAGTCCAGGTAAGAACTCAAATAAAAGAAACATTTTTGCTCCAGACTGTGTAGCAGCACAAACTTGGGCTGAAAAATTCATGAGAAGAGGCTTTTATGATCTTCTCAGCTCAGCCAGTAACAGCGCAAGAACAATCTTGTAGCGATGAAGACCACATCTGTCAATCTGAGGTGAGAGATTCTTCTCACTCCAGTTTGAATTGGTAGCCTGAAAATTTTTAGGGCCAACTCAACTTTCAGCATCGTCCCTCCGCACAAGGCCTGATGCCTCTGTGACAGTGAAGAGCCTGGACAGGAGCTGCTCAAACCCCTGCTGAGGTCCACAAAGGTTTGAAATCTTACTGCTCCAGCAATGACATCCTGTAGCCAAGGCTGGGGAAAAGCAAGGAGAGCACAGCCCAATACCTGCATGCACCACACACCAAAGCCATCACGTGGTGCTGGATGGCATCATGGCTCTCCTCCTCCCCACCTCCTGCTGCACTGTACCTGCATGGATCAGTACCCCCAGGCGACAAGTTCACATCCTGTCTGCACATCAAATCCAGTGATTAAAAGAGAGCCAAGCCTAAGTGATCTCATTACACAAATAAGATAAAGTTACGCTCTATACATTCCTAAATTAATCCAGCATTTCAGGGTAGCGTAATCTGTGCTGCAACAGGAATTCAGCAGCCTTACATCTATCAGAGCAATCGCAGTGAATGCAAAACCATACTTTGTCTTTTCTGCAGCAATGTTCCGCTTTGTTCTGCTCTTTTCTGTTTTAATGAATGCAGGGACCTCAGGTGTTCTTCAACCTTTATAGCCAACAAAGCACAAGCCCACAATTGGCTCAAATCCTTTCTGTTCTGCCTGCAGCTACAGCTGTCCAAGTGAGATTTTTGTCATTTTAGGCTCAAAGGATTTCTTTGAACTATTGATGGCCAAGACAGTCATACAATATTTAGTAGATTTAGCCACCTCCGAACTGTGTAAAGTTTTAATCCTTCCCCCACCATTTATAGAGCACAGATGCAGACGCAGGACAAACCAAGCAGCTTTGTGTTTCTTCAGCTTCAGACCGTATCCATCCATTGGCATTGCTGCAGTCTTACAGTGAGGGAACCAAACTGTACAGCACAGCTTCCCCAGGAAGAACCTGACTGAAGTGTGCTACCTACGCAACAAAACATTTCACATCTCTAAGAAACAGAAGGGCAGGGATTTCCCCATAGAGAAAGTGGGGAAGGTAGTGCACAGACCTCTGCTGATTGCCTTTCAATATCTTTCTGTTCTCACAGAAGAACTGCAGGAATGAAAGCAGCATTACCCCCAATGCAGAGGAAAAGGGAAAGTGTAAACGAACAGCCCAGTAAGTCCTCTGCAAGTATGTTATGAAAAACAATAGAAACAAGCAAGCAAAAACACTAACAGAGAACCAAAAAGGGCTGAATTGTAGATTACTCAATACACACACATTTTGCCAAAGGGAGTAAACTTTCCATAAAACTATCAGCTTTTCTGGTTTTTGGTTGAATAGCCTCAGTGGGAGACTTTTAAGCTTGACTTTTCAGCCCCCTGAGGAACAGTGCAAAAATGGAGCAATGACAGCCACCGGAGCCTCTTCCCACTGATGTTAATATAAGCCCTACATTGCATGCTTATGTCAACAGCTTTAAATACTCAGGACATCATAAACCTGAAAAATGTTAACTTCCACGAGAAGCAGAGAGCAGCACAGCATTTATCTCCCCTGTTAGATTGCCCTATCAATTTTCAGGGCTTGGATTCACTGTTCATCTTTCTAACTTGGCAGAAGCCTTCCTCTGCAGTTGCCTCGAAGAAATACATGTCAGAAGTTAGCCACGGTGATTTTTTTTAATTAATTCTTATTGTAAGTGCTTAGAAAAAAACAAAAAAACCACTTTGACAGATTCTCAGAGTGATCCAGCAGGGTTTGGCACCACAGACTGTAGCTATCTGGTCTGCTAATCATACATTTCTGCCCAGGACAGCTATACTCCACTCTCCCATTGTCAGGCCCATTTTTAAAAGAGCTGGATTTGATCATCAGAACTGGGTCAGCAAGCCATTGTCAGAGATCAGAACTCGCCCCAGCTACTGCATTCTGTAAGCTTCCTTCCTGTAGCAGGAACGGTGGCCAGAGACCCATCTCCCTTCCATTGCCTTCTGAAGGAGACCACTGAAAGGGTATCTGAGCCTTAGAAGTCAACGGAAGGGAACAAGAAGACATGAAGGGGCTGCTGCTGAAAGACAGGACCTGCTTTCAAGTGACAGAAATAACCATTTGCACAGGATACATAATGAAAGGAGTTTCAAACAGCACTCACATCTGGAAACGCCTGGGCAACGAGAGTAAAGGAAACAGAAGGGCTGAACACGATGACCCATAAACAAAGTGTGAAGAGAGGTAAAGGAGAAATCAAATTAATCGGTTTTACAGCTGACAAGCTAAAATCAGCTATGACTGTTTACTTTCACATTTAAAACAGTGTAATGGAAAAGGAAGAATGAGGATTAGAACAGTTCATCCACTTATAGTAACAGAATTGCTCCTGAGGTTCTTTGCTTCACTGAAACCAGTTGCACACACGTCCTTGCTGAGCAAGCAGAGTCCAGCAGAACTCAGGCTGCTGTCCCCAGGTTCAAACATGCATAATGCATGTGTGCCTCTGACAGCTTCTCCCAGTCTCAGAGCTGTGCATCCTCATTTATTAGGATGTAGAGATTTAAGTTGGGACTGGGAGTCAAAAGCCACAGGGTCTATGGCTAATTACCCTGTTCAAACAGGCCCAAGAGCCCAAAGGAAGATTAACTTCTCTGCTTGAAATGAAGATCTGCTTGTAATTATCTTCTGTGTTGTTCCCTACTTCACTTGCTCATCTCCCAGTATATTTTCAATTACATCCAAAAACCACAATAAAACAGCATTTTATTGCTAAGTCAAGCACTCCAAAATTAAGAAATGCCAAAATTAGAACTGCCCATGCAACTCCAGTTTGGCCCCACTGTATATACACACAGTTTTAATTACAGCATCACATGATGTTTTATCCATAGGACCTTTGATTAATTTGCATTCTGAACAGTACCGAGAACTTCAAGGCTAATAAAGAGAACTGTAGCTTGTAAAGTACCAGCTCATCTGTGTTTCTGAAGACTAACAAAGATACTCCAGGAAAGTATTCAACTTTGTGTTTATACCGGTTTGGAGAAAGAAGAAAGCACAACAGCACCAGGTGTAACCAGCACAGGGTGGTCACCCACCAACAAGAAAAGAGCAGTTAAAACTATTCCGCTGCCTTGTTGCGGGCTGTACAGCAGCACTGGGTGAAGAACCACCTTCATTTCAGCAGCTCAGGAACAGAACTCATTCCGTCCCACACAACAGGAAAATGTTTCTCCCAGAGCTGTCCAGATATGAAGTTAGAGAACAGCAGAGTCACTCTAACTGGGTACCATTGGTAAGTCTGCCATCCTCACATCACCGGGCACCTCCTTGGCACACAGCCCAGAAGTTCCTCAAAGACTCTTGCTAACAGATCAGAACCTGGATGGCTTCTGCATACTATCGCAGGAGAACGGAGACGGGTCAGTAGGACATTGTGCCAAAAACCCTTTATGTGACTCAACTGACACTTTCAATGAGCAGACACTACACTTGGATTACTAACAACACATCCCATCCACACCTCCTCATGCTCCAGGCAAGTGAGCTCCCTCTGTGCACGTGTTTGGAGCCATGTCCCAAGCTGTACCTGACAGCCATCGCTCCCCTTAAGGGCACCGAGGGTGTCTGTGGTGCCTGCTGGGTAGAGTGAGAGGGATTGGGGCAGAGAGCTGAACAGACACCACCACTGATTCTTTGGAAAGGACTGCAAGCATTATAACAACAGCAAAAGAAGTAGCAAGATCAAGATCATGACTTTAAAGCCCTCTATTGCCTTGCACCATACATTGATACATTAAAAAAAAAAAACAACACAACACCACAACCAAAAAAAAACACAAAAAACAAACCAACAAAGCAAACAAAGCCTGCACAACTCAGGCTATTCCTATTAAACTGTATGTTTTCAAACCCCAACCATTCAATGTTTCTTCTCCTTTTTAAGCTTGTACACGCATTTACTGTAGCAACAAAGCCAAGCTGCACATACATCATCTTTTGTTTTCCATGGGGACGTGCTGTGAGTGCTTGGACAGCTTGCATAAGCTACAATAAAAACCTTGAATGCAAGTTGCATCTGAAGTCAATCAAAATGCCAGCTGGATCCTTTACCACCAGCCACAATAATTTTCTTGTGGAACTGCAAAGGAGTCCACACTGTTCTCTCTTCAGAAATAAATCCCGGGCACATATTTATAACCTGGGGTACACTGCCTACGTGCCTGGGAGCGTCTCTGTTTTACTGGCGCTGTTAAATTTAGTCTTCTCTGTTCATATAACATCTGAAATAGACTCTCCAAATTGTAAATAAAGAGGGTAGAACTTTTTCTTCTTTTCAGAATACAAACCACTTGTTTGCACTTCACACAAAGGAACATGAGAAATTTAAAATGGGAAAGGCTGAAATCATACCAGAATCACAACAAGGAACATCAAGAGGAGCAACCGTCAATGACACAGGAATAGCAAGCTTTCCCAAAAGGTGATGCTTAGGTTACTCCCATAAAACAAAACTGTAAAGCTGTGTTTTTAAAGTACGTGATTTCAAGAAAAGTATTCAGGTAGTTAAAAGCCCACGTGTAAAGGTTGCAGCCATTCAGACAAACAAGGCACAGAAGTTCCACAGTCAGCACACACTCAGACCATTCTGCATTCACTGCTGCAGTTGAGGCACATTCTGGAATAAGTTTCATCTTGCAATGCTCTCCAAAACTCAAGAGAAAGTAGAAGAAAGTCCCCAAGTGAAACTTTCATTTGAATTCAATTCCAGTTCTATTTGTCTGGGCAGTTTCCCCTCTCTCATTAATTAGCTCCTCTGGCATCTGAAACGACACAGAACAGTGAGGGCTTTCCCCAGTTCCTCCCCCCAAAACTAAGATACCCACAAGGAACAATGAACACACTCCTCTGACAACCCCTAAATACTCCCAGAGCTATGGATGCTCTTCAGCATCACAGACACAGACAGCCCAGAAGACTCTGAAAAGAAAACTCACAGAAGGCAGGAACAGATTTATAGGAAGTCACAGCTGCTCACCTACCACACAGCATAGGGCCATAATCCCTGCCTCAGAAACCAGAATGAGAACTCCCTTAACAACAGCTCTCTGAGACCAGTCAGTTCAGAGCAGCCTTTCACAGCTATCTCTGACACCATACATAGGAGTAGCAGTTGTGAATCTATTGCTCTAGCTAATTTATACATTAGATAATTGCTGGCTAATTAGACACTGCTGTATCTTCTGCTAGAAGCAGTACATCCTACAGCATACATCTCTGACATGTGCTGAAGCAGGACCAGCAGTCCTTCCTATTACTGTGGCACACCACCACTCAGGAGATGTGCAATGCAAACACAGGCGTGGGAGGAACTCCAACACAGAGTTTACTTCCACCTCATGCAATGTTTCCTGGGAGGTATTCAAGAACCATTTAGATGTTGTACTGGGGGATGTGGTTTAGTGGGGAAATGCTGGTGGTAGATGGATGGCTGGAATGGATGATCTTCTCCAGCCTTGGCGATTGTATGATTTCTACAGCAAACCTTCCTTCATGCAGAAAGTGCTTCCTTAATACAGTGTTCAGAAGATTGAAGGAATGAGTGAAGTCCTCTGTGTTAAAAACAAGGGCATGAAAGAGCAGTTGCAGACACATGTAATGACCCTTTGATTTCAGCACACTACTCCTATTCCTATTGGCAATCACTTCTCCCACATTAGCCAACTTTACTATTCTGTTACTGATCTTAGGGTGATGATCAATAGCTTGCACTGCACAACAGACTTTCCTTTATTTGATCATCTGCCAAGATGCAAATCAAGACGTTACACGACAAGAAGGAGCGTCTTCTGGCTGGTCAAGCAAGTGCTGATGGGTAGTTAGAAGCAGAGCTGCATTTAACTTAGCAGCTGACTGGGGAGATGAGGAAGAAGCAGGAATACCTTTCAGTCTGAGCATCATAATCTATGAGCTTCAAAGAGTAGACACAAGATAAAAAAACAATAACATTTTGCAATTATAGCACCGTTATATCAGAGGGAGCATCTTTGCTACGTTTCTCTTACAAAAACATTGTTTAATTACTCTGCTACAAGGTGAATTATGTTCAGCTGCACTGGGTTCACACCTAGCACACAACAGCCTAAGAAATCACACAAAGCTCCTCGCTTGCATCAACATAAAGGTTAATGTCATCCTGAGGGACTCTGGAGCACATTATTCACAGAATAAATGATTCTGAACTAGCACATGATTTTCACACATCAGTTTACTGGCCAAACTAAAGTAGATTAAGGAACTGAACAGTCGAGAAGAAGCTAGAAGGAACTCTCCAGGTGAAAGCATGCAGCATTTTATTTCTACTCAAGTAGCAGCTGCTTTGACAACAGCCAATTTTCTCCCCTCACCCACCAGTGATACCAGAGCTGTGCCATGTTTTGAGTCATGACACTTTCTTTGCAGCTTCCAGTAAGCAAGGATTTTGTGCACTAGGAAACAGGAGGAAGATTAATCTTTCTATAACTTGAAAGTTAAGATTACCTTCTCAAGAAAGTAAAAAAAAAAAAAAAATCCAAAGCATTCATGTAAACACCTTCCCAGAGGGAAGATTCAAGGAAAATATGCTCTGCCACTCCAAAGACCACAAGAATCTCAACCAATAGTCTCATTTCTTTGCTAACTTTAGATGAAGACAGGAGGATCACTATCACAGCCAGCACCGGGACGCACAGCTTTGAGCCCCTAATCAAAGAGCTACAATAAACCTGCTCACAGCTGAAGTTACTGGAACCCCTCCTTGTTTGAGGGGCTCATTTTCACATACTGCAATCTCAACAAAGCTGGTAGGCAACCTCACTTACCATTTTGTACCTTGAATTAAGTCATCAAATTTACATCACAAAGAATAAATATGTTTTAATGAGTTTGATTCCTTCCCTCACTCTCTTAAGCAGTTGACAGCATGAGATGCACCCACTGCAGTTCCTTTAATTGTTGAAGGGGACTGGAAAGGGGAAAATCATAAATCCACTAATTAGCAGAGAAACAGCATATGTGGAATCTGGCCTCCACTGCAACCAGTGGGAGCTTTGCCAACCAAGTTCACCCACTGAGTTGAACAACAGTTGTTGGAAAAATGTGAATAGCTCCATTAGGAGTTTGAAGCAAGAAAAAAGTCACTTGGCAGTCACTTACAATAGAACTGGATGATAGACAGATGAAACAGAGAATATTTACCTGGCATACTAGATTTTGCAACAGTACCACTGCCATCAGTATGAAAATAGAGCAAAGATTAGGTTTATCTGCATAGCCTTAAAGCCCTAAGATAAGCATTCCACCACGAGTTCTTAGCTCCATATGAAGGGCAGAAGTCAAAGAGCACCCACAGCACAAGTCACAGGCTGCCCTCAGGGAAGGCTCTGCCCCATAAGCAGGTATCCACCTCCTTCTCAGATATTCAGCATCAGTTCTTATTTGCCCCAAATCATCACCATCTCTCCCCCTTTACAGACAAAGGAGCTCATCATAACATCAACAAGACACTCACCTTTAGCAGACCAATCGCTCCAGATGCAGCAGCATCACCACTTTGCTCCTTCTCATCCAAAGAGGTGTGGAAAAGCTTCATAGAAGGATGTTCTCCTTACTCCTTTTGTACTCTCATCTGCCACAAAGCAGACGCTTCAAGGCCATCTCACAGCTAGTGAGGTTCTTACTAGGACAGACTAGTTTTCCATGCAATAGATGAATGAATGAATAAAGCTCTTTCCAGTTGGAGCAGGAACAATAACCTCATCCCAGTGCACCTACAGCACACGTACCTCCTTCAGCCCTCTTCAGAGCTTTTTATAGGTGATTGGGAACACCTGGCTCTCTTCCCCACCCCTGCTCCACACCTCACTCAGATCTTATCGCCCAATCACATTTCTCAACCAGCAATGACAACGTGGACTTTTCTAGAATAGGCTCTCAGAGCTACAGAAGGTAGAACACCTCCCTCCCACCTGCTAATCACCATGATTGCATCTTTACCTACTGCCACCTGTTGTGAATCAGCCAGCTCCAGCACAGCTGGTGACCCCCTGCTGAGCGCAGGTTACAGGGGTAGGCTCTGGGCTCACACAGATAGAGATAATTAAAAACCTAGGAGACAATTAAACACAATTTTTCTCTTCAGAAATAAAGCAGAGATTTTGTAACATGAATCTTGTTGACCCAGTAACAATTTCAACGGAACCAAAAGCAACGTTTTCCTTGATGTTTGTGAGGGAGCTATAAATAATACAGAACTTACAGTATGCTGCAATATGAATGCAGTGTTTCAAGCAAGTAGCATAGAGCAGGGGACAACCTTACGGCAGTAGCAACAGAAGGAGAAATCTGGGGCAGCCTACAGGCTGCTCTAAGCCAAAGGCCCAGAAGCTTTGAGGTTCCAAAAATGAATACAGCTAGCGTTGACCATAAAAGGGTGAGCCACAGCTAGAAAACATTATACCATTTTACAGACCACCAGGGGTTCGTCCTGAACTTCTTGGGTTTGGTATCTTCAACAGTGAAGAAATACTAACATTAGGAGTGAAAAATTGCTCGTGCCAAGGAAATGGCAAAGTCATCTCTTCCAACAGAGCACGTAGGAAGGAATTCAGACACTCGGTTCTATTAGTTTATAACCTTCATCTCAGTTTGATCCCAAGAACTTTTCTGAAAATGCAGATAATATATTCAGCTGCACCCCAGGACAGAAATAGGAAGGCCAAGAGGTAGGATGAGAGAATACTGCAGAGCCATATACTTTGCTAGACACAAAATCTTTGGAAGGCAATTCAATGGGAATTAAAAGAACCACGATTAATAATTGATTTTTTAAATGTTTACTGATAGCCATTTTATTTGTGTTTCTGCTAAAACACCTGTTTTGTTTTAATATTCTGCCTCTGATGAGGTCTTTCATAAATATTTCTACTTCACAGCATAAAAAATTTAAGCTCTTAATTAAACCGTCTTTGATGTTTTATAGCAATAAGTGCTCTGAAATAAATGACAGCAGTTAACAAAATGTGCACATTTTTATAGGGATGATCATTGCTATCATCGTAGGATAACATGAGAGCTGGCAGCGGCTCCATACCACTCACCAGGCTTTTTCATCACTGGGCTCTGAAGTGTATCAGTTAGAAGCAGCACCTCTGATGGAAGAAGGGAAGAGGTCACACTTTGCATTGCCAACATACTGGGGAGCTGCCTGGTGTTACCTCTTAGGCACTTTCCCACTTGGTCCCAGGTATTTTCAAGCTCAGTGCTAGTTCCTTGCATCCTTATCCCTAAGGTATTTTGGAGTTATTTCTGAACATCTACAAGGACTCTGGAGAAGCTCAGTGCGATGGGGAAGACAATTTAGCTACTGAAGTTCCTGTCTATAGGTGCAGAAATGTCTTCCCAAGCAGATAAGCTGCAAGAATTTAAAAATGTATATATTTAACAGTACGTTTTAATAGCATCCTATTTGTGTATATAATTACTGAGCTGAGAAGTGGCTGTCAAACATGGGTATACATTAGAAGTACGAGGTAACCCTCTCATTGTAAGTCAAAGGCATCTCAGGAGCAGACGCACAAACCCTTGTAAAGATTAGAACATAATGAAATGAAAGTGAAGCCTTGTTTCTATTTTTTAAATGTACATGTGAGAGCTCTTTAGAGTGAAATTGCTTGTGAATAATTCAACTTTATGGATAATAAAGAAAAAAACAGCCACAGCGTATACTTACCAACAGAATACACAGACAATACACAGCCCTGCTTCACTAACAAAGCTCAGATCCATTCTTTGGCAACAAGAGACTGCGGCAGTGTTGTGCCAGCACCAGGAGAGGGACTGCAGCTGCAGTGCAGACGGAGGGCTGGGGGTCTGCAATTACAGCACCAGCTCTGAACATTTTCTGGCCACGGTCTACCCAAAGAGAGAGAGCAGCTGCCTGTCCCAATCCCAAACCCAAGCAGTACTGAGATGATCAGCCATAATACAGATTAGAAACCTATAATCTTATGTTCCAGTTTCTCTACATACATCCTGAGGCCATTTGCTGTAGTTTTGCTCCGTTCAGTGGTAAGGCAGTTAACAGCAAGGACAGGTACACACACTACCTCTTCTAATTCACACGCTGCCCTAGAGACTGATGCTATAAACACCTCCCATAAAGTACAGAGGGCCTTTCAGTGCCATGGTGACCCAGAGCATTCGGACACCCTGAGCAGAGGCATGCATTGCCCAGTGTGCTCTGAGGGGCAGCAGCGAGACAGGAGAACTGCTAATGCTATTGCCAGTCTCCCCCATATACCTGGTAACTCACTGTTATTTCCATTACTTTGTCTTTGTTTGGGGAGGAAGAAAGGCACCACTTCGAATGCAAAAGTGCATGCAGTGAAAGCAGACCAAGTTTCTACTCCAGTTAGACCTAACACTGTGTGTAGATACCTAGTGAAGGTGAGCGGCCGAAGGCACTTTGTGTTCAGCTGAGATGAATCTCACTGAAGCATCCTGAAATACCACTACAGGCCAAGGCAGCATGGGCTGCTCGTTGCATCCTGTTTCGGACCATGCCAGCCATCTTCTCATCCTTGCTGCCCTTCCTATTTGATGGGGGGATGTGCCAGCATCTCCCTTCCACCCACCTCGGGATGGGGAAGGCTCTGCAAGGGCACAGTGTGTGATCTGGAGTGGGGCAGCTGCTCTGTGTGACAGCACAGTCCAGATTGAAAAGAAATGCAAAGGTAAATTAATAATGAGTTTGAAGCCAATAAATATGGTCATAAATTACAATTTTTTCTAGTAGAAATTGAGGTTAAAGAAAAATCCTCCAACAGCATAGCTTAGTCCTCTCTCTTCCCACAAGACCAAAGGAAAGCACTTTCTTCTGAGAAATGGGCTTTTACATCTTCTCCTTCCCATCAGGCAACTTCTGTGTTTTAAATGCAGAGACAGTAAAGATGTTTAAGCCTCCTGAACTCAGGTGGTGTTTCCAAGACGCTCCTGAAGCACCAGGGGTCTCTCCAGTGGTGGTGAGAGGCTGCCACTCAGCACACTCCAGCCTATTGCTGCCATTGATGGAATCCCCAGAGACTACTGAAGATTTATTTACTCTTTCCTAAAAGTTTTAGTAGAAAACCAGACCCAAGCAATTCTTTGGGAGACCAAGAAGTCACAGTGACACAGGGGAAGAATTCAACACTCACTGAATTAGGAGTTAGCATTTCTCGCTAGCGTGCAAGGATGAGCGCTCCCCTCCTTGTCCGACCTTCACCCTCCCCTGCTGGTTTATTCCCACACGCACAGCTGCACCTTTCTTTGTTAGAGAAACAAAAAGAAAGTTGGAAACATAGCACTGCTCAGTTCTGTCTTTATGTGCACATCTCTCCCCAGCTCACTGCCGCTGACTCCTTCCACGTAGCACCTGCATGGTGCACTGACGTCCATCTTGGAAACAAAAGCTATTTAGACCATTTCAGGAGTTAAGCAGAGCTGAGCTGGGGCAGGGTAAAGGTTGAAGTAATCTTCCTAAGCCCTTTTTAAAGATTAGACATTCGTTTTCTATTCCTGTCCTGCAGATAACCACAGCACAGTGACAGAAAAACGAGCACATGTTTGGCTGAACTCACAGCTAATAAGGACATCAGTATCTGGAGGATCTCTTTCTCTTTCTGTCTCGTGCTGAGAGGGAAGGACACCACAACAGACATGAAAACATAAAATACTCCAACACTTTATAAAGCATAACAGCTTTTTTTGTTAATCAGTAACTGTCACTGTGCTGTATACCTATTGGGTTCACATGCAGGACAGAAGACTTGCTGCTAAGTTACAGGCAAACGACTGAAGACAGAAGTGTTTTTCAAACCCATCACAGTACGTGTGACGCTGGGCGAGATATTTAATGAGTGTGCTTCAGCTTCCCCATTGTTCAAACAACACTTCCCACCTCTTACACATCTTCACCTTTTCAAATTGCAGGACAGGGACATCTTGCTGGGGTTTACACAGTAACAAGCATGCTGGGCTTCTGATCATTGCCTAAGTGCTGCCTTCCTAATAATCACGTTGCACATAGTGTACACAGTGTAGACACAGAGATACTCAAGGTTTTGTAGTTCAATACTTGATGTTCATCACAGGACAAGATGCTAGGGCATCTAAATCAGGAACTAGATTATTTAAGAAGAGAAACAGAATGCAGCTTCCCTGGCTTTTAATAGTCAGTAGAGTATGTCAAATTCAAAGATAACACCGGTGAGGCTGGAAAGGCAGCCAGGCCTAGCAGCTCGGAACACAGCTGCATCTGCACTTCACTCACCTACAGCCCTGTATGGCAGCAAACAACACAGCTGCATTTGACTCCTACACAATTTGATCAAGCAAAGTACCCACACACCTCATTCTCTCTGCCTCAGTTACCTGCGATCCTTCCCAACATTATGGCGATGGGGGACAATAAATTAGCTGAGGACCGTGGACAACCCGGCTATTTTAATAGGGACCAGGCAGCTGTCCTTCTACAAAGGGTTTGGCAAACTGTGAAAACTGGCAACAAAATAGGTTGTCCGAAAGGGAAAACATCATAAAATGAAAGTCATAAAAGTCTGTCGTCCACTAACAATCATGAAATGGAACAAAGGGACTGTGTTAAGGGAGGAGTTAGCACGTTCTGCTTTGCATGGGTTATGATTCTGATTTTCAAATATTCTATTAGGTACTGTATGTAATAATTGCAGTGGGCAGGAAATATTGTTATTGATCTGTACCATCCTATGGAGTGCTTGCCCTGGCAGGCAGCAGAGGACGTGTAGGAGTTATAGCGATCCCTTTATCAGTGTTCGTTTTCAACTGAATCCTTGCTCTGCACCTTGTTCAGGACCTTGCAGGATCAGGCCCTTGAAATGCACGTGGAGGCCATGCAGTGAGGAAAGCAGGATTTATACCACACAACAGAGAGATAAATCAGGTTCATAAAACATGTTATTTCCAGCTGCGATGTTATACGTACTGCTTTTGTGAAGCAGCAGGAGCCATTTCCTTTTCCCATACAGCTGCTTTCAATATGCAACAAAATGGTTTAAATGCCTGAGAAAGCACTAAGCATGTTTTACAAAACTGCCACACCAAAGATTATTTTTTTAAGAGAGGAGAGTGGAAGAGGAGTGTATGGAAATGAAGATGTCTCCTTGCTAGGCACGAGAACCTCAACAGCAAAGAAGTTTCTTGCTAGCCTTGTCACCAGCAATATTCATCTCGGAGCAACCAGCAGTACTCCAAAGTAAATGAGCCCCATCTTTGCTGCATCTTTTTCTTCTGGGGAAACTGCTGAAATACAAATCCCAGCATGATGCTGGTGGGTGTGTAAGCAGACCCATGCCATCCCAGCCTCATGGGTGCTCTGGCTTGGAAGGCAGCAGAACCTTCTCAGCTATTTCCCCATTACATGCCGCACCACTACTCTTGTGGCTTGTGCAGACCTAGAAAGCATCCTGCATAGCAAGCAGCCCCTTGGCCAGTGGATATATTCTGATGTTTCTCTTGTGGCTACCGGATCTACCAGAGGAGACCCAGAAGAACTGCCTGCAACCTGCAAACCACCAGTTCAGCGCAACTTAACAGAGCTGAGAGCGGGCTGAGCCCAAACACAGCCAAACCCCTTCTCACAGAGCCAAGCAGCGACCTGCCCCACCACACAAGGGGGCGTCCTGCTCTGTGTGCTGCACCAGGGGCAGCAGGCAAAGATCTCAGAGCCTCAAGTCCAGATGGGAGATGTTCTAAAATCTCTCAAGAGCCTGATGAGCTTTTAGATAAGATTTGTTTCATCTCTGTAATCATCAGCTCTCTTCATGTCAGTACGATTTGTTTAAACAAACAAGCAGCAAGGCTTCAAGTGTCGTTTCACCCATTACATGTGCATCTAGACAGCTGAAGAGGCAGGAAAGAGAATAATAGAAAACTGATGAGGAGAAAATAATAAATAAGACCGAAAAAAGGAATGAGCACCCTTAGGGTTATAGTCAGCATCCAGCCGAGAGGTCTGCGGGTACAGAAAAGATTATTTACATTGAACTATGAATTTTAAAAGTAATATTATATAAGCCTTCCAGCTTTAACAATTAAAGAGAAAAGTAATTATAAGAATTACCCAAATGTTAAATGGCTTGAAAATAACTAACGTATTATTTCTCTCTCCCTAGTGGAATGTTTTGCACGACAAAAAGAACAAGTTTCTGAAAGATGGGTAGGGTGGAGGGGTTCTTCTTAATCATTCATTTTAAAATGCAAATATTTTAATAGGTTCCTTTTAATATATATGATAATGAGCTTATACATGAGACTCAAACCACAGGCCAAGTAAGCAGATGTCTTGTCAACAAGGTCTAAAATTTAGAATCATTAGGGCTCTTTTAAGAAACATACTTGCTCTGACATAAAACTGAAGCATATTATAATATTTCACATTCACACTGCTCAGTGTGACATTTCTTCCTCATTAAAATGAAGAATGACACAGCCAGAGAGAGCCCCATCTTTCCTGCTTTGTATTTGTAGTTCAAAAGATGGCTCTTAGCAAATTGTCCCAGAGAGACAAAATATTAAGCACCTTGAGTGCTGTTCTGCATGCAATTAATTTCACAGCCTTTGAAAGTTTTAATGTGTTGTGGTGACCAGTGAAATAATAAGTAGCTGCTGCTCATTGTTTGCATCTTGTTCACTCTCTCTTTTCTGCAACCTGTCAAATCCTGTTTAACTCTGCTTGTTTCTCTAGGTGTCAATTCCTCTGCATTGCACAGCTTTTGTGATGAAATCCTGCACCCCTTGTTCACCCTTTGACTTTGAAAAGCAAAGAATTAGTCAGACCCAAGCAAAAGAATTTCAGTGAATGATAACTGAGGCTGTTTCTGAAGCAATAGTAAGAAAGCAACAAATGTGATCGTTAAGCAATACCGTAAAAATGAGGCCAGGTTTCTACCTGTGTTAATTACCTGCTGCGCTGATTTTTGCCAATCCACTGAAATCAACAGAAGGTTTCCTACTGAGGCAGAGACTTTCAGTCAAACC
Organism: Bambusicola thoracicus; assembly: GCA_002909625.1. Lineage (NCBI taxonomy): Eukaryota > Metazoa > Chordata > Aves > Galliformes > Phasianidae > Bambusicola > Bambusicola thoracicus. The sequence continues at coordinate 192,310 of PPHD01000007.1, forward strand.
TCTCTTTCAGATGGACACCTTCCCTTGGTGCACACATACATCCAAAGGCAAATTCCACCCTTTTGCTCCCATGAAGTATTGAAAATCATCCCAAATGCCAGCATGAACGTCAAATACTTTCCTTGTGATTAAATGCTGTTGAAAAGATTACGTATTGGGTAAAAGGGGGGATGAAAAAGAATGTGGTTATTTTTCCTAAAATCTCGGGAAAGCCATAATTTAAAAAGAACAGTGCCATAAACACCTCCACTGGTGCAAATAGAGGAATTTGCAATATGAAATATGCTGTCATTGCAGAAAGTTTGATACCAGATTTTACAGCAGCAGGGGATGAGCTTTCACATCATGTCTTGAAATCAATTAGTTCTTTTTTTTTTTTTAAGAGTAATTTTTAAAGAAAAGTTTATTCAAAGAACTAAGCAGGAATCAATACAGAGGTTTGAGATTACACACTGAAGATCTGCACGTGAGTTTTTACTCACCCTAAGAGATCCAAGAATGTTTGTCTCTGCCATCAACGCATGGAGTGAAACAGCAGCCCCAGCAGAGCCCGTGCTGGGCTCTGTGCACCACACTGAGAAGTCAGGGAGCTCAGAATCCTTGCGTCACATGGGGCTCACGTGGACAAGGCAGATGCAGAAGCATAGCACAAGTGTCATGGTAGACACCAAGGTGGCAGATTACTGAGACATAACTCTCATTTCAGTATTTCTGTTCCTCTCTTGAGGTACGTTTCATTCCATCTTTTGCACTTAATAACAGGACTGAGGAAAAGGAACTTGACAAGAACACATGCATTATTCTATAAAAAGCCCACCAAAGTACTGTGCAGACATCCTGCACATTACCTAGATGCAGAAAAAAGTAGTGGAAAAATAATAACAATTAAAAAAAACCACCAAGTTTTCAATCTGTTGTCCAGTACCTACAGTAGTTTGCATTCCTGTGATCTGAAGTCAGCAAGAGCCATAAGCTTCAAAGGGCTCGGTGGCCCAGCACACAGCATCCAAAGACACCTCTCAAGAAAAGAGTCTGAGCAGAATTTTCTGCCAACAGAACCCCCTGGGGATCAGATCTCTAACTGAACTTTCTCAGAATTTAAGGACCTTCAAAACCTTCTGCAACTGTAAAACACACCTTCACCCTGCTTTCTGCTATGAACACAGAGAAACATATATACAAAATGGTGCTCCTATAACAGCACTGTCATAAAGCAGTCATAATTTGCTTCCTAAGGAGAGGATGAAAAAGAAAAACGTAATAGATGATAGTTGCATTGCCTAAATGTACTACTGGAAGAGACCTGGTTCTGCAGCAGTGAGAATGGTATTGTATCCTATATAAAAGCAGAGTAGAAAAATCAATGGAAAGCTTTTCATTAACCTCTGTGAGCTCGGAATTAAGTTCTACATGTCTTCTGGGAACAGAAGTCCTGTTCCAACAGAAAGGCTGCTTTCATCTCCACTCTCAGAGACCTGAACAGTGTTTATATTTGTGTTCCTTGACTACATAGGTATACTCCATTGGAGGTCCAAAGAGTAACATCTTGTTTCCAAAGCAGACACTAAGTTTATCTCATGCCCTTTCCAGGCTGAAGGCTTGGATTGAAAATGTATATAAAATAATTTTGTACAAATCTTCAGAAAATAGCAGAACTTGCATATATGCGGATTTACTCCAAAACTCAGTAATCATCAAAGCTTTATGCTTCCATTGCTCTAAACAAGGCCATTACCCTTAAGGGTCAGATTCTATGCATTCAGAAAACACACCAAGTACAGTATGAAATATTTCCCAACTCTTTTCATTGTCCAAAGTCAACACAATTTTAATGTTTAGATGTTTGGTTAACCTTACTACAAATACTCTGTTTTTCAAAGGTTTTATTTCTCCTACAACAGCAGCATGTTCCTGAGAAATTTTTAGCAGAGATTCTGTGGTTGTATAATAGAAAAAGTTATAATTGCTTGAGAACTGCATCTATTGAGCAGAAGAAAAAAGAAATCGCCTTCCAATAACAATTCCCATGTGTAACTTCTGTATGAACTTTTCAATTACTGAGGTGGAAATGTAATAAGAGAGCATACCATGTTTACGGAGCACACACAAGGGTATAAAATTAAATGAATTGGGCTTCCTACAGATTGAAGAAACTGGTTTCATTTTAGTACCTCCTCTCCGAACAGCTACCATCCGATATTATCCAGAAGTGCACAGACATCTGGGGGCTCAGTTCTGTATACCTTTAAAGTAATCCGATTTTAGCACACGCAGAGCAGACACTCCTCGAAAAAATAGAGGTCTTTTCCACACTGACACCCCAGTCATGAAAATACCATCCAATACAAAGTTCTCTGCTCTCACAGAGCAGTCACATCCTTCTGTCAGCTATACCAACCCGCTTACCTCTATCGTCATGAAAAAGGAGTCTGTTCTACTCATCTTGTTTGAGAGCACAAACAACTCCTGAAATAAAGTAAGCCACGTTTTTAAGTTGTGCGCTAGAGAAAGCTGTGTATGATTTTGCTGGTTCTAACTACATAAAACATCAGTGCTGGGTGGAGGGGGGGAAGGAGAGAAGGAGAGAAAAGAGACTAAGGAAGAGGCAACCCAGTGAGGCAGTGGAAAACATCAATCACATTTCCAGTCGTATGCTGTTGTGCAGTCACACACACTGTGGGTTACCACTCATAGAATCATAAAATTGTCTAGGCTAGAGAAAACAGTCAAGGTCACCATCAGCCTGGCCCACCAAGTCCCATCACTAAACCATATCCCTCAGTGCCACGTCCGTCTTCTCTTCAATACCTCCAGGAATGGGGACTCTCCCTACCACAGTCAATGCTTGATGACAACTCTCTGTAAATAAATTCTTCCTAACATCCAATCTAAACCTCCCCTGAGGCTCAGACAACTCATGCCAAATTGCTCCTTGAAGAAGGCAGTGGAGGGTAACCTGACATTTAACTGCTAGATAATAATTTAGCAATACATGAATCTAAACAATAAAATGAAAAATGGCCTGTTCCTATAAGTGAATTAACCTTCTTCCATTCTTAAACTATCTTTCTGGAAGGCTGACAGTAAAGCACTGTAGGAAACAAATTCATTTAATATGAAACAGGGCTGTGCTATACTACATATCAACCTTAAAGTGGCTGAGAACCATCATGTTGAGTTGCCTTATCAAACCAGTTTGTGAGGGAATTGTTTAAAAAAAGCAGTGAGAGAGAAAGAGCAATGATAAAGAATCAAGACAGACAACTATATGGGGGTGTTTCTAGGAAGGAACTCTGATCTGTGCAATCAGTAGTAGCAGAAAAGTGACCATCGATGTACCAGAGAAGGGAGTCCGATATTTTAAGGTAACTGGACATAAGATAAAGCACTGCTTTAAAATGGATGTTATGAGCCACTGTAGTTAGCATTCAGTAACACCATAATTGACAAATCGTCCTTACTGAGGGATTCTTACAGAAGAAATCTGCTTGTGATGGATTAGTGTTATAAAGGCTATCAGTATGACTATCAAGGTGAAGGGTTGAAGGAGTAAGGTTCTTCCTTTCTTACGTATTTGGTTCTTGTTTTTCACACAAAGTGCATGGTTAACTAAGAAACAAAGTGAAGGTGACAGTGTACAATGGAGAGATCCTTCAAGAAAATGTTGGCAGCCAAGGATAGGATAGCCATGAAGAGGCACATAAATGGCTGCATTTATTGCTAGCATCTTAATCCAATCTCAAAGATAAATACACACAGGATTTTTCTTGTAAAAGTATCATATTACTCCAAAAGCACAATAATATTTACTATCGCTAGGAAGAGAATTTTGCTCTAGGGAAAAAAAAAAAGAGAAATAATCAAACTCATATAGGCCATTATATCTCATTACACAACAGAACCTCTGGTTATCCTAGTACATGTATCAGAACCCCTGTTTTGTGGTTTACCTCAGACAAATGCAGGTGAGGACTAGAATCCTTACACCCGATTATTACCTGCCTGAGACTTGATCTACAGAATGCACTGTGTGTCTTACGTACCTGACTGACACTGCAAAGGAGAATTGCGTCAGAGGTAGAGCACAACAGTCAATAAAATCTCAGGAAATCAAGCAGCTTGCTATCTAAGAGCTTTCTGGGCTGGTCAAAAAAATGTCAGGTGTTTGCTTCCATCAGAACAGATGGACTCCCATGAAACACTTTGATTTCCATATGACAGAGGAAGAGAAAGCCTCAAGGCTTTGAGAACGGCGATGAGCCACCAGTGTGGCATCTCTGCCTCAAAGAAAAGACAAAATAAACCCTAGCATGAATCTGGAAAGTCATCTCCAGAAACGAGAGAGGCATATTAACAGGATTTAGAATACATTTGTGCTTATTCTTCAAGATAGCTGAGGACAAACTGAAACTGATAAAGGAATGGTCTCTGTAAGGATGGGGGCAACACAGCTTTCATCTTACAAAACACAACTAAGCATAGCTTGTTCAGCTCAGCAGAATGAAGGCTGTCTGCTATAAATATTCCCAGGGGAGTACGCAGCATGGAAGCAGAATAAATTTACAAGTAGTTACTTAATATCCCAAATTCTAGTTGAAAATATTCATTTTATCAGATTTACAAAGTATCGGCTTCTTGAATTATTCTTTTTTCGTAAGTTCTGTCCTTGGTGAGCGAAAACCATTACCTGCATCAATCAAACACCAGCCAATGTCCTTACACTCCAGAGTGAATGTGAATGACTTCAAAACTGTACTCACCTTGTCCTGTTACAAAGAACTGTGTGGTTTCACAGAAGAAAATTCCTGACTGACTTACAGAGGAGTCCCTATACTTATTAGCATTAAAATTGTTATTATTTATTTCATCCTGCAAATGCTTACATTTCCATGAAAGCAAACAATTCTACTGCTGAACTGACATGCAGTTACGTTCATAAGGAAGCAAAGTTGACCCAGCTCATTTTTGTTCTCGTGTTTTCATGTTAGTTGCAAGGCAGTGAATAAAATATCCTAGACCATGTTGAATGGGACACAAAGAATCCTCACAAATATTCAACAATTCCCCTCCCAGCCTTTGCAAGTGACATTCAAAATCTATCATCTTAGCTCTAGAGGAGCCCACAGCCAGAGCCAAAGTTGCAGCCATGTCCCACGGCAGGCAATATGGAACGAAACTGCTTTAGATCATACAAAATCAGCCCAAGCTGCTTAATTGACATTAATCACAAATGTGACACCACTTAATTCACTACATGAACATTAGCAAACAGTTTTGGCCTCTGGAAAGCTTTAATGACCTTTTAAGAAAAATGCCTTTGCTCTAAGGTTTATTCCCAGTGTACTGATCCTGAAGGATGCATGAATATTGGACAGGCTGTGTATGTATGTGAGGCCATTAAACTGTGAATAGGTGTATGTCCCTCAGAGCACTGAGCACAAGAAGTAACACTTGCAGGGGGTTTCAGGTTAGCAGTCTGTATGATACCAAAAAAATCCAGATTTGTGTTTAATTTTTCTTTTCAAAACTGCTGCATTTGAATTAGTACTTTGGTTCAGGCTGAGCTCTTCTGGTCAAGCCAAAGAGATGCAGGAAAATCATCTCTCCATCTTTGTCTTTTAACAAAAAAATGTTGCATGAATTCAGAATACTTAGCAACAAGGTATTAATTACACACATGTAAGATACACAAGCACTTTCTGGGTGGCACTGTACTTATATGAAGCATACTTCAGTTTCAGAGGGATTTGATGCAAAGTTGTTTTGTATTCCAATTACAATAGCTGAGTGCCATAAAAAATACAACAAAGCTGAAAGAAGCAGGAAAACAAAAGCATCTCCTTTGTCCCAGATGAATTCAACTTTGCTAGCTTTGGCAGCCTTTCAAAGATCAGAAAAAATATATATATTTGTTTGATATTTTGCTTCTTTCCACTTAAGGTCAATGATTAAAACAGGATCAGCTCAGTGACTACACCCCCAGCTCACAGGCTTTTGGATAAACCCACTAAGTACCATTTTGACAGCTGTAGGGAAAGAAAAAAAAAAAGATACCAAGACTTTTTATAACAGCTTCACAGAACAGAGAAGATCCTTGCTTTCTCAAGCAGTTAAAAGCCTGGGCCACAAGGCAGAACAGCTCTGTTCTAATCTTCTCTCTGCAACAGACCTACTTGTCACCCAGCAAGTCACTCACACCAGAAACTTCAGAGACGTATGTCACAAGCTTGACACACAAACCAGATTCAGTCCCCAGTAAATAAGACCATCAGCAGAGTAGCTCAGCATCAGTAGGTTTGTCAGTTGGCAGGAAATATGAAAAAGGGTTCTTCTCAAAATAAGCAGCCAGCCCTGTCTAAAGAGTTGTATCTGACATGCCTTCTCCTGCCGTTATTTAAGGCAGTCAGACACACAGGTCCTTGGAATGCAAAAACAAACCAACAAAGACCAACACAAACAAACCACCACTAAGCCCCAAAGAAGGTGTGTGTTTAGATAACGTGAAGCTTGAAAAGAATATCCACCTGCTTCAAACCCTGCTTGGATGAAACTCTGGAAGCTCATAAGCAGGCAGCACTGTGGTCCCGGACAAACATCCTATTACCAAGTTTAAGGATTAGACTGAATCCACGAGGACTTTAAAAAACAAAAGCAACTTCCCTTCTGCTCTTGTAATGCACTAATTCCACTCAGACAATCTTCCTCAAAAGCAAGATAAACTTTCTTTCAGGGGAAATAAAAACAATTTACCACAACACAAGACAATGGGAACTGTCATCCCAGGGGATCGTAGAGCAGAAATCTTTCACTGGGTATCTTGCAGAACCTTTCAGTGTTTCAGCAGAACAAAGTATTATTCCCAGATGCCATTTTGCCACAGTGCCCCTCTGCTGCCATCTGTCACATGGCCACAGAATGCAATGGGATATCGGTGGGAAGGTTCAGCCTCTGCTGCCATCCCACCAACAGCCGCCTCTGACATCGTGGGCTAACACCATAAACAGGAGGCATTACTTTCGGAGCAGCCCTTGTATTTAATCAGATGTCTTTTTTCTGGTACAAAATTTGATGTCTGATTTTTATCTGAACTGACACATTTAAATGGGAAAGACTGATTGCTGGAAGCGGCTGGGAGGTGAATCCAGAGGGAAACACTCCTTTCCAGCAGGTCAGAAGTTCTACAGTCCTTTTTTGCCAAGTAAACCTGGGGCAGTGTTACGACTGTAAATTAAAAAGTCAAAGCAATGCTATTTTTCCATTCCTTAAGGATGAGAAAATAAAAAACCACCCAATTCTCCCTGCTCTGGAAGTAGGAAAGAATCCACCAGATATACTGTGCACAACTTACAACAGAAAACAGCACAAACTGCAGAAATCACAGGGAAAGAATGCCATGCTTGAGAACTCATCACTGGTTTTTGCAATGACTTGAACCCAAGAGAAATATCTTGCTATAAAAATTTTAAGGATTGTACAGAACAAAGCTCTAACACAAGAGAGTTGAAAATATTTCATTATAAATCATCTTATAACAAAGAAAAGGTAACAACTGAAAGGACTTGTATTACTAACAGCTCCTCTGAATTATTTGTATAATATTTCATTATTCAGAAGAAATAAAAGAGCAGCTAATGGTCTGATCATATCCCCATTTAAATGAATGGAAACCTTGTAACATCTTTTTTTAATCAAAAGCCAGATCAATGCAGGGATCAGAGCCTGCTGGTCATTTGCACAGTCTGCTGGGTGACATCATCTGCAATAACTTAAGCACTTGGAGCATTTCAAACAGGTATCCAAGAAACACAGAACACACAGAGTTTCATATTCCTGGTCATTGCAAAGAGTTGATGAAACTTCTGAAAGAACCTTTTCTGGGAGGAAAAAAAAATAAGGAGGAAACAGTTCCTTTGATTGCAATAGACATTTTAGTAAATAAAGAAAAATGGGACAAATTATTTTTAAAAAAATCCCATTAGAAACACCAAAATATTGATTACGCTGCTATGACTAAGCTCTTGAGAACTGAAGCTAAAAGAAGTTCTAATAATCAAAAGAAAGTCTGTTATAGCAAGAAGTATTATGGCATCAATAACTGTTAATGAGCAACTTCAGCAGCCTCCTGCAGCAAGAATAAATCATCTATCACTTTCAGAGAGATGTGGTTCAAGGCTTGCTGAAAAGCAGCATGATTACAGGAAAGCTAACTCAATTGCTACAAAATGCTCTCCACTAGCTTTCTGAAGGAAAACTTTGAGATTATAAGGGCATTTATTAGCAAAACTAGGCCCCATGCTAACGCTGGATTTTGCACCTGCTAACAAACATCGTAGCTGGAGCATCAAATGCTGTTCACCAAATGAGCAGGAAGAGCAACTCTACAGTCAGCACATAAAAATATCCCAGTTTTGGCTGGGATGGAGTGAATTTTCTTCATGGTAGTTTGTATGGTCTCTGTGTTTTGGATTTAAGATGAAGATCATGTTGATAGCATACCAATGCTCTTGCTGTTGCAGAGCAGCGTTTATGCTAAGTCAGGACTTCACAGCTTCTCGTGCTGCCCTACATGAGAACATAGGGGGAAAAGCAGCTGAGAGGGGACAAAGCAGGACAGCTGGCCTCAGCTGGCCAAAGGGATATCCCACACACGCTCAGCAATGAGCTGGCTCAGGGTTCGGCTGTATGCGGGACAGTGGGAGGTGAACAACTGCATTGTGCATCACTTGGGGTTTGCCTTTGGCAGAAATTAACCACCACAATAAATAGATACTCTCCAAAAAAAAAACACCCTGTGCTTAACTTTTTTCTTTCTTAGAAGAAAAGAAATGGGGAAAAAAGTCAACATAAGAAGCAGGCAGTGGTCTCAGTGAAAACCTTACAGAATTTGGGCTGTTTTAGAAGACTGCCTTCTGCAGGGAAATATAGACAGACTAATTAGTGACAAATACATACAATAATATTAACGTCCCCTAAAGATGCTTTAAATTTTGGCACTGATCACTCTGTATTTATATACCTTTACAACTTCTTCTCTACTGCACAATTTCACTGAGATAAAACTCATTTCCTATCTGATGGATTTTTAATCAGAGGATCTCAGTATTTGTATTTTTTTAATCTTTATGGTTTGAAGGCATTAAATGACCATTTCAGAATTGCTGATTGGATGATGAATACAGAATCCATTATAATATGTCAAGAAAAACTAATTGCTAGAAGTAGATAAATTAATTAGTCCTTTTGACTAATTCTGGAAAGAATCTTTACTCTTCAGTGGAACAGCCATTAGAGTACAGGCTGGGAGATGAACTATACATGGATTACACTCCTGGCACCGCTGCTATCACTTTGCTGGACCTGCCCAAGACCACATAGAAGAAAACCTTCACAATTAGCCACACATTTTGTGGCTTATGTTTTTTATGCTTCTGCTTTTGTAAGCTCGGTGTATTTCACTTGCTTACAGTGCCTGTTCTATTAGCTCTTTATAGCCACGGAATTTATCCAAGTGAAACTTAATTATGTTTTTCTTGTAAGACTTAATTCTGCTTTTCGTGTTTCAGAAATGCAAAAGAACTATTTCTAAAGAAGCTGCCTTACCTCTCTCACTTGTTTGCTGTTCTCCATCAGACATGCAGTGCTGCTCTCAGTGTTATCTCAGGAAGAAATCAGCTTATTCCCATCATTTCCTGATTTGATGCTTCAGAATCTCATCAAAGACTGCCATCCTGAAGTCTTGCCGGTGCATGAAGAGGGGGAAGATCAGGCAGTTGTCTTCCTTTCTGTTCATGGAATAAACCTGACAAAATAAAGTTCACATTTTAGCATTTCCATCACACACTATAGAAAAGCAGGTTAAAAAACAGAATGCTTATTTCTGCTAATAAGCTTTTCTCTCACCCAGCATGAAGTACAAGCAGCAAGCAGTATCATTACTTTCAGTTAGAACATGGTAATATTTTCCTAGGCAAACTTACCACTAACCACTGTGCTACTAAAGCCACAGGGCCTCACTCAGATTTCATTTCTGTCTATTTCCATCTCTAGAGCGGAACAAGCACAGACCCTTGGGCAAGCTGATTTTGACCTGCAGTTCAGGTTTCATCTTCCTGTACAAAGTACTTGACTGTGCTGGAATAAAGGATGGCACGGTTAGGGAAAGACTGGACTTTCATGCCCCTTCTGTGCCCTTGGTTTACTGTGCAACATGTTGGAGATTGCAGTTATTCTTTTGCTGGATAAATGGAAGCTATTAACAAGGAACTTGTAGCAGAATACTCAGGGAAACATCGTGGGCTCTTCATTAGCGTAAATGCCAATATATACCACAGTCACTAACGTTAGAGAGCCAAAGACCTTTAGTAAGAAGGATGAAGGGAAAGGAGAGAATCAATGTATTTTTTTAATTTCTGCTTCGTTTAATCTAAACATTTCACGTCTCTCATTTGTGAAGTGAATACTAAGTGAAAAACTCCAGCATTAAACTGTACACACAGATCAATCGGGTAAACCACACACTCTTCACACTTTCTTTCCAAGTGCTTTCCTGAAGTTGGAGCAGCATGGATGTCTCTAAATAAGCCCCCTGGGATAAGCCCACACTCAGAATACCCCGTCCACGAGTCACACTCAGCTGCTTCTTTTGCCCACAGGAATGTAAATGCAGAATTAATACCAGCAAGGTCAGAATGAAAAAGAGAACTTTGGTAATAATCTGTGATTTTGGACTCAGCTTTCTGATGTTTGTGCTACTGCAGGGTCCTACAATGCTCCTTATTTCCTCCTTCTACACAGATACTTGTTTTATGTGATATTCTGATTCTGAAGATGCTGCAATTACACTGTAGTGAATCCACCAGTGCAAAACCTGCCGTGGCAACTGCTCAGAAGCTTCAGAGCTTGGGATGCTCAGCTCCCACCTTCTCTGTCACCTACACAAAACACTTGTGCAGCTTTGCCCTTTGTATTTTCTATCCAACAAACTCTTCCATACGTTTTTACTTTTGTTGTTGGCTCGGTTTAGAACTCGATCCAGCATAAAGGGCGGTCTTTAGAAGGGACTTCAGAAAATGTTTCAAGACTATTCTTCATCCACTGAAAGACTACGCATAGAACGCGAATCTCATCACTCAAAATGTTTAAAGAGACATTATCAAAGTTTCCAGCCTCAGCCCTAAGGGAACCTAAGAAATGAGAGGTATCATCTACAGACATTTACTTAACTTCGAAATTTCCCCTACCAAGCCACGTGCTGCAGCTTCTCAAAGGGTGCTGTTGCAGTACGTGGAGAACTGTGAGTATTAGTTCAATGATCAGGATAGATTATCAAAATATATGAAACCAAAGTCCGCGCCCTAAAGCAAGTCATAAAGAAAAGCAGCCATCTGGAGCTTAAGAAATGTTTCTAGCTTTGTCAGTGAGACTTTATTATAAACACACAATATTGGCTGCTAATTCAAAAAGCTACAACTAAGCGTTCCCCTCCTCTCCACAGATTTTAACATTCAGAATTGTGATCTTCATAGAAACATCTTTAAGCTTTTGTAGCTACAGGAGAATGACTACAGAAAAATTGACTTCCCTCGTTCACACCCAATATACAGAACAAGTCTGGATCAATGCATACTAACAAGTGTGACTTTGGTCCTTGCCAAATTCTTGCTTTCTTACTGATAAGGACCTCATACCTGGCATGATGAAAACTAGCAACACAGAAAACCAGCTGGAAAGTCGGACGAGGAGCACCAGCGCAGGTTCCTGAGACATATTTGTGTTTTTTTTAAGATTTATGATCCCAATGAACGCTTCTGGTCAGGAATATACTTTCAGGAACCACATAATCCTGCACAGTCCCTGCCTTGTGCTGCATTTAGAGCATGCACATTCACACACACACATGCACACACACACACTTGTCACCTGTGTAGCACTAACCCTCAGTACAGCAGTGACACCGGAACGCATCACATTGCAGCGCTGCTCTCCCAGGCTGTGCTCCAGCATTACCAAGAACAAACTCCAGTGAGGTGAACGCTGTGCACCCAGAGACCTTCGTTGCACCTGCAGGCACAGCAGTGACAGCACTGTAGTGCAGATTGCTGTGGCAGAAATACATCTGGGATAGCTCACAGCTATGCTCTATCTCACAGAGATTTCCACCTCCCTGCTGGGAGATCTCAGCAGCCAGCAGCCCTGTGCTCGCACACGCAGTCACATCACGTTCCCATCAGATCCCAGTAACGGTGGGCAGAGTGCCTGTTCTGACAAGCCCAGCAGCAGAGCGGGCAGCACAGTGCGCTGCAGTCAGCCCTTCCAGACACAAAACCAAAGGCAGAAAGCATCCTGAGCTCTGCAGCCTGCCCTACAGCCACGCCGGAGATGGACATAGCAGGTATGTGCCATGCAGATGGCACATTTCATTTTGAGGGCAGCCCCGAGGCACACTCATCAGTTTACTCTTTCATTTTACCACTGAATATTAGTCAATTTATCTATAAATTCTTGGGAAAGATGTTCAAAAGCTGAAAGAAGTCCCATTCTTACTCCTTTAAACATTCCTTCTGTTATACTCTCCCTCCCCAGACAAACTTAGATGCCTCACTGGAGGAAGTTCGAATGGCCAGCCCTATATTTCTCAATGCATGCAGAGATGAGGCATGTACTTGTGTTATGGTCATGTTAATTTATCCTTATGTATTTACAGGTTTTTCTAAGCCAGGAGGTGCACTTGTTGACATACTGGGCATCTCCACTGGAATGAGGCACAGCTTGACTAGCCCTTCTTGCAGGTACCTGTAGTCAGCAGTAAGTGCAATAAGAAGAGCCCTTTGCAGAGGTTTCTGCATGTAAGGGCTCTCTATAGCATGTTCACATTCCCAAATTGGACTGTCTAAAAAAAAAAGAAAAAAGCAGCTTTGTGTCACATGATGAAAGGTGCCCTACTTACTAAGCCAAGGCACTTTTTGTTCCTTTGCTTTCCTGCTGGCCAGGATGAACAGATGGCTTTTTGGGGAAAGAAAAGGAACAGGTGACACTGGAGTACAGAAAAGATGAGCGGGGTCACCAGTGTGCACACCTGGGGTCTGGCTGAAGGATTCCTGCATCTTAAAGTCGTGAGCAGTGAGAGGTGCCGGACTCATCGCTCCATGAAAGGTGAGTTACAGCTGCAGTGTGAGCTCACTTGGCTGCTCTCCCTCACCGCGGCTCACGGGAAATGGCAGCTTTGATGGGCTGCTGATTTTGTCTGTGGAACGTATGAAACACGAGGCATATCAGATACAAATTCAGAGCTTCTGGGCTAAATCCATGGTTGGTATTGATGATAATCTGCACTGCTTCAGGTGGCATTGTAAGCAGGTTAATCAATGTGCTAATCAGCATACAACCAGAACTATCTTACTTGGAAAATAGGTCTTTTGTAAGGAGATGCAGAACATGTCATCATACTAAACTTGACATGTATTACTCTAAGACACATACGGAGGTATTTGAGGAGGGCTGGGTAGCATGCCAGCATCTTCAGTATGTCAAGACGACAACAGAAGCTGTGCTATCAATTCAGAAATACAGCAAGACCTAACAAACATGCCATGCGAGATGCACGACATCCTACACCTGGCATAAAGCCTAATCAGCATAACTGCAGTGCAACATGGTGAAAATCCATTTAAGCAACTGGCATAGAAAGGCACAACATTCACAGGAAAACAGTAAAAACATATCCTGCAGTTCAGATTCTTTGGGTCTCACTTTCTCTTTCATGCCATCTCTGCATGTAAAGGATTATGCTCAACTATCTCCATGTTCTGTCAAACAACAGGTAACCAGATCGTGCCCCCCAGTACCAGAGCCTCCCTGCAAACCTAACTGTGGGCTGTAGTTTCTGCTTTGAAAAACAGTGAATAAATTTTCTTCAAGGCTTCAACCTCTAATTATATCCATGTCCCTTAAGTGTGTTCCTAGGGATAGACAAGTGGTGAAACTCTGGCCTGCAAAGCAGGCGGCTTCCAAGAGACTGGTTGGTGCTGAAGTCAGGATAGAGCGTTCGAACATCTCTCTGTGTAACCGAAGCCCTGGACCAAACTGCTACACCTCTCAAGAATGGGCGATTATATTTCTTACTCCATCTGAAAGGTGATTTCATGCTTCAGGAAGTAAAGAAAGTTTGTGCATTGACAATATAAATGCAGATGCCTTCCACAGTGATTGACACCAGAGGTCATGCAAGCGGAGTTTCATTTCTACTCCCAGTAGATCATGCAGCCGACTGAATTAACGGCTCTTTAGGAATTAGAAAGTCAAAGTTTTGACAGCTCTGTTTTCCCTCTTTGAAATGGGTTCAGTTCAGAAGCCCTCCTTCAGGTCTGATCTGCTCCTCACAATTATCTTCTTTAATAGACAAAATGAAAGCCACCAACACTCAAAATGTACTGTCATACAGAGCCGAATTTCATTCACTGCAGAGGACATAAGTGGCAATGAAAGAAACTATTACGTACAGCAAGCAGTAAAACACACTGTCATAAAGAAGAATTAATTCCATAGCTGTCAAAAACTGTCTCTGCCCCAATCCTAAATGCACATCTCAAAATGAGAGACCTCGTACAGCTTACATCTGCAAGACTAATGCTGTTAGTGTAGAGTAGAGTCACTTTTGCAATTTTTCCTCTCTTACTAAAGAGTAAAATTTCCAGCACAATAGGAAAGCTATTGAGCTGCAACGCAAATATTGTGACAGATCATAGGAAGAGCAGCTCAGCATCTTCCCCTGCTGTGTGTGCTCAGGCAGTACCCTCACTTCATCTTGAATGAAAGCATACAAAACGTAACACGGAACTGCAGTGTCAAGAGGGTAACAACAACTGTGCTGTACTTCTCTGCCCAATGGCAGGCTGAGCCGGCCCTGCGTGGAGGGTGTAGGAACTGAAGAGGATATCTTCGTGCTCCCTGCCAGCCACACCACACCCAATGCCTCCCTGCTGGACCACCATTCATTCCAGCCTATTACTAAATTAATAGACTTTCTACCACTGCTATTTTTCACAAAAGCCATCAGAGGCCCATTTGCTTTCTGCAACAAAAAATAGGGCAGTTTTGCTGGAGGGGCCATGACAAAAACCCGATCCTTACACTCATCCATTGTAATTAATCTGTCTTTCTTCTTATAAGGGATGCCTTACCAACTTTATTTTAAAGACAACACTTCTGGTAAAACTGCTGCCACAGAAAACTGTAAGCAACCTCAATAGAACTGTTTAATTCACCTCTTTTCTGAGCTGAACATCTTTGTATGATGTAGGAAAGATTTATCCTTCATTATCATTATTTAAAAAGAATGCAGAGAAATCCATCCTGCTTCTATCCTTTCTCTTCACTTTCCCTGGGCAGCCACTAAACCCACTGCACATTTTCAGAGGTGAAAGTTATCACTGATACGCTTATGAGGTTATCGTTGATTAAATAATGGCAGTGCATTAATGTATGTAATAGAAACTTCTTATTTGATATGCAGTTACTGATCAGAAAGAAAATAGCAAAATGGTAACAACCTAAACCTAGAAGCGTGCAGTGTCTGTGTGAGAGACAGATGCTCACCCAGCCTCAACCAGAACTACGCGTTTACTAAGCCCTGACCAACATTTGATGCTGATTCGACTCCACACAGAAAAAGGAGAGTTCCCAGGAAGAACATTCAGGTGAGCAGACATTATCTAGCACATGATCCCACATCGCACTTGTACAGCTTAATTCACTGCTGCTTCCAGACTATCAGTGTTTTGGACACAACACAACAAGGAAAACAAGGCACTGTGCAATTCTGCTGGTGTCTCACTGTAATTTCCAGAGTTATATATTACGGACAGGTATCAGAGATGCTGATTGCTTTCAAATGTAATCTCTTGATGGAAGATAAAGCTGAATTAGAATGAAACTTCGGGAAACTGACAGCAGGAAACCACCACAGCAAACAGACACAATATTCTCCAACAGAAACTGAGAATGCTCATCACTGCCCACTGGCACTATTTCTTACCTTGTTACAACGTCAGTTCCAAAGCACTTTAACCAAGGAGACTGAGACTCCGGCTACAGCGATGCCGTACTGACTTACCCCACTTCAGCAGCTGAGAGTTTTTGCCTCCTGGAGGGAATCCAAGTGTTCCAGTGGCCTATTTGGGAACTATCCAAGCATTTGTGTTCCTGGATAGAATGTAAATAGTCAAGAAGGAATGTGAAAACAGCCTCTCAAAGCCAGATTGGAAACCTTCTGAAGTCCTGCTTGAAGCACTGATCATTGTCCAGCTGATCTACACAACGGACCTCGAGGTTAACCCTTCCCTTGACCTACTGTCATTCTCTCAAAGATGAAATATCTTCAATTCCACACTGCTCAGGGCTCTTGG
This sequence comes from Bambusicola thoracicus, assembly GCA_002909625.1. NCBI lineage: Eukaryota > Metazoa > Chordata > Aves > Galliformes > Phasianidae > Bambusicola > Bambusicola thoracicus. Next base: position 208,713 of record PPHD01000007.1, read on the forward strand.
TTAGAGCTGACTGATAATGATTTAACAGTCTGTTTTTACTGGATCTCCTCCCTTCTCTGTAACACTTTCACACTCTCTTTTTCAAGCAGCTGTAAGTTTAAGTGTATGTGCCATGGTAGGCAGTACATCCATCTTTCAACTGGTGAAAAATGGCAGATGTTGAAGGGAGCAGTGCTGTTCTGGCTGAAAATTTGGGCAGTACATGCAGAGGCAATAAAAATCCACTTAGAAGCAGAACCGCTCCATCCCCACAAAGGCTCATACAAAGCAGCAAAGCAGATGCACCCACGATATGAGGAATGGTTGTCCAAGGCCAGGACAGTCAGGATGAGGTAGCGGTTCTGTACTTCAGACTCCTTAAACTTGATCTTGACTATTTCAAGCTAACCAGCGAGTACAGAAAGTTTGTCACAAACATCAAGTAGTGTATATCCAGTCAAATACATTTATTTACCTATTTCCAGTGTGCCTTCATGAAAAGTAAGAGAAATTCATAATCAAACAGCACCACCAGTAATGAAAAACACTCCATCTGCCCTTGATATCCTTCTTAAGACCTCACAGTCAGGATCTAACATTCCTTACACTGCCAAAGGAGCCCCCCCCCCCAAACCCAGAGGCCGGGCACCCCTTCAGATGTGGCTGGAAGGTAGCAGCATGCAGCCTTCTTTTTTGTTCTTCACATGCTAATTGCTGGGAACACTTTCAGCTGGCTCTGAGCGCACACAGAAGGCAAATGGCACAGCAAGCTGTGTGTTTGTGTTCGCACTGCAGAGTAGCAGTGAGCAGACTGGCAAGTTTTTCCTAAGAGATCTTGGAGTGGAATAACATTGATGCCCCATGCATTATGCAAAAGCAAATGGATTGATTAGTGGGTCATATGATACCAAAGACCCATTATACAGTTTCCTTTAAATAATTAAGTACAAGAAAATATACTACTGCTGCACAGCTAACTGGGATCGTCTTGCTGCTTAGATTCATTATGCACTTCATTGCTAAGGAGAAAGCTAAGCAGACTGTCCCTGCGTTGAGGCCCTGCCCTCAGTTCTGTGGGCACTGTCACCTCCTTTAAGGCACATCCTCACAGTGTCCTCAAGCACTGCTTCCAGCGCTGTGGCTTTGTGCAGTGGGGCCTCTGCTCTAGCAGCGATTTGGCAGCCCTTAATTCATTAGTGCAAGCAGCAAGTGCAACTGATTTGTTTTTCTAAGCATTTCCAGGGTGAGGCTTTATGCTTTGTTTCTTGGCAAAAGCATTGCACAGCCAAAAAAAACCACAAGTGCTCAATGACAGAGAAAATATTCCCATTTGATACTGCTTTTTTTACCCAGAACTGACCATGAGGTCAGGAGGAGCTGTGCTCAAATTGTGCTATTCGCACACTGCCCTTCTCATATCAGGTTTGCTAAAAGATTCAAGTGGTGCCAAGTTTTAAGAGGGGCATGTAGCAGCCGAAGGAACTGAATTAATTAAAGCTTAAAAGACAGAGCTATTAACCGACACCCTCCTAATGCCAGCAGCTTGAAGGGAGGCAGCACACAGGAAAGGGTGACCTGCCTGTCACTTCAGCAGCATTTGTACAAAGGCACAAAAAGGGATGGCACGTGCTGTATCCTCCCAAAAGCCGCTGAGAGGCAGATAAAATAAGTCCTGCCGTTTTTGAAGGTTTCTCCTTCAGAAACACACACGGTGTTAAAAAAGAATTAGCTATAAAAGTACAAGAACAATGAATCAACTGCATTTCACTAACTGACAGATCCTTTATCAACCTACAGCCAAAAAAAACCCAACACAGGCACACCTCAGATGTACAGTGACTGATCTGACCTCCGGCAGCCAACACGATTTGGAAGGATTTAACAGATTTCCTGTATTTTAGAAGACATATGCCAATGTTGAGAAGGGTTGGTTTCTTGTGTTTTGCTTTCATCTCTCAATTACCTTGACAAGAACTTGCTGCATGCCCACCTATTTCAGTTTCTCATCATCTCCTAATCAGACCATTTTATCAACCGATAGAGAAATAAAACATAAGGAGAAATCAATAGTCAGGGCACGAGCCCAGGTAGGGCTCTGCTTTGGGGAGCTGACACCGCTCTCCTCCCGTTCTTCCAACAAACCAACTGCTGAGCTATACCTACCGGAGTGCCTATTGAGTCACCCTTTTCTGGAGGGGATTTTCTTGCTTGCAAGTCAACCATTGATAGGGCACACAGAAAGAATACCCTTACGTTTTTCTCCTTCCACCCACATTTGTTTTCACTAAGCACGTAAGAACTTAATTGCACTGCACTAACTGTGTTCATTTCTCCATCAAATGTGGCAGAAATCAATGCCTCACTTCAAAAGCTGTAGTCAAGGCAAGGTGTAATCTCTCACAGACACACTCTGAATGTGGCTGTAATCTCATTTACTTAAGGATACCAAAGACCACACTTGTAATTAGCATGTGTAATACCTGCGTACATCAGCTGTAGGAGGCTCTGAAACTCAACATGGTTTTTTTGTAACACCACTGAAGCAGTGTTCTTCCCAAACACACATACAGTGAGAACGTTTTCATCGCTAACTCAGGGCCATCTGCTGCTGCTGAGTGCCGTGCAGGAGGGAGCGACCCGGCACTGAGCTTGGGGATAATGGGACTCACCCATCCAAGAGCTGCAGAGCATCTCATAAGTTGCTTCACAGACCCATTTTCAGGACATTCTTCTAACCCCATTTTGTTATCTTTCCAGACAGGAAAGCTCACTTCAACAGAAGAAAAACAAAACCACACTTCCTTCTTTTTATCTCACCAGTGACAACCAAGCAGAGCAGCCACGAGCTGTCACAGGGCTACGGTCACTTCTACAGAACCACATCACATCAAGCTGTAGGTGCACAGAACTGAGGCAATATCTCCTTTTCCTTTTTAAGGACATTGCCTCACATTTGCACACATGCTGACACCATTCCCATCACCAGATGTTTTGCTCCTGTAATCCCATGAGTTCTCCTTGCTCAGAGCGAGGACGAGGGACAGAGCACCCTCACTGCGTCACAGCAGGATCCAGCTCAGAGGGACACCTCATCTGCCCTCCCTTCTCTGCACGTTCACTACTCCAATGCAAAAGCGGCACTCCTTGCATGGAAATCAATTTGCTTTGCAGACCTGTGCTGGAGGACATCTTCCATTTCTTTCCTCCAGAAGCATGAGCCCAAGCTGCAATTCTCTTTTGTTTCCTGTCTGCTTAAACCTTTTCACATCACTTCAGCGTTTGCGTGCACATAGATATGCCAATTCCCAGCTGAAGAGAGTGCAGCTCAAGAGTGCACGCTCTGCCAGAGGCTCCGCGTGCCACAGCACTCATTCTGACATATTCGAAAGCTTCTGCTTCTTTATTTCAGTGTGAATTTCTGTTTAGAAAGCTGTTATGTACAGCAAAAAAAAAAAAAAAAAAAAAAAAAAAAAAAAAAAAAAAAGAGACAAAACACAACTGAAGACTCAATAATAAAATCCCGAAATGGAAACAGAGCACACAGCTGACCAGGAGCAATTCCTTCATTGCTATTTGCAGTTTAACAACAACTGAAACTCAAGGAGTGTTTTTGCTCTGTGTTCAGACAGTTTTGTCCCTATGTCAGCATCTTTCCCCAGACGTGAAAAGGATCTTACAGTCCCTCTGAATCAAAACCTCTCCTGTACGTTTAAAGCTATGCAGGTACATGAAAGCTTTCCCCATGACTCAAGCATGGGTAGAATGCCTTGATGAAATGCACCCTAAACATTGTTTTGTTTTTTTCATAAGAATCATGAGATTATGGAGCACACAGGTTAAACTGTAATGAAATGACTGATGAACAAATTCATCACCAGCTTTACGAAACAAAGATCATTGGAAATTCCAGAGGCCTTTCATAAGCTGTAATAAATTATGTGTTATTTGATTCTAGCTACTTTCAGGAATAGAAATGCAACAGTGACCATAATCATGCATTCCATGTGTCATTCGCCTCTTAATTAAACGGGCCCTATTATTTTCAGCCCTATCACATTAGCTCCTCTACTTTCCAGCTGGAGAGCTCATGTGCTGCTTTGTAAAGCCATAGAAAGGGAACAAGGATGCCACTTACAGAGCGTATTTGGCATTTTGTCACTGGATGAAAAGCCAGTATTTGGAAATTCCATCTCAGAGGGAATGGAGCCCTGGCTGTGGACAAGCTCACCTGAAGCTCCTCAGCCAGCTCATGCATAAAATGCAGCTGGATTTCTTTCCCCCTTGCAGTCAGCAGGAAGCGGTAATCAGAATCAGGGCTAACAAAGCTGTTATCAGAGTAATGAGAGAGAAAGGTGGGGAGAGTGTCCCCTAGCCTCTTTGGTTCATGGAATACATTTGGATAAGACTACCTGCAATGTGTTGCAAGCATCCACCTCTTGAAATCGCTGCAGGCAATTATATCCACAGCCAGTTCACGGTCTGGAAACTCAGGCTTTCAGCCAGATATATCCTACCTTTCCCACAGTAGTCAATATTTGTGTTGCCAATAGATAAAATGAGACCACAATTCAGCTCAGCCATTGTGGTGAATTAGGAGACCATCACCTTAATCACACCAAATAACCTGACTTAAGAGCGCAGGTCTTTCATTGCCTTACATGTTAAAGAAAATCCCCACTGGAGAGCAGGAGGGTGAAAAAAGCCTTGCAAGAGCTGAATTATCCCTTATACACACAAGGAAATGTTTGAAACCAAGTAGGTGTTGCATACTGTAGGCTTGATCTTTCCTCAGACTAGCAAGGGATATTGCTTCATGTTTAGAATAGCAGAGACCTTTGAAGACTCTGAAACATACCAGCATAAGCTGATGTGCTGTTGGGAAGGGCTGTCAGGACAAGCTCCTTTTTTTTTCTATTCTCCTAAAGACAATACTCAATGAATGCTGGGTTTCAAATACGGAGTTTTCAGACAGAATACAGACATAACGTGTAATTGCAGTGGGGTCTTAACTACAATGTGAGCAGGATGTGGCGCATCAAATAATCACCAAAACCCACCTGTTTCCTTTCCTGCTGCAAAGCTGCCTGACAGGTGAGCAGATCGCCTCCTTCTGCAGAAGTCACTGACAGCACCCAAAGCTCAAGTGCTGGACTCTGTGCAGCTCAGGCCTCGCCACAGTTTTGAGATGCTTTTTGTTCAGTCGTTTTGAGTGCTCTGGCTGGAGGGTAAAAAACCCAGATCACCACTAAAGGATCATTATAGCTATGGAGAAAAATAGCCTTGTGGGAATGGTGCCAGGAGAGGAGATTGGCACTCGTATGGATTTGGTCTGGGAATGTCAAGTAGCTTCTCTCACCTCCCCATCTATAAAGCTGAAATGAGTGTTAGCAGCACTAAAGGGATGCTGCAAAGCTAAATCCGCACAGGCTCTAAGGCACTTAAAGGACTTCAGCTGCAAGGCATGACAGAAATGAAACACGTTTTTATTATTTTTCTCACTCACTCAAAGAAATACCTGAGAAGAAAGCCAACATTTTTGTAGAACTTAAAAAACATGAGAAACCTGACTCATTTACCATCCGGACCTAAAGGAATGTCTTCCAGTGGATGCTACGTGAGTGAGCTTTCACCCGAAAGGCCCCAAACAAACCTTTCCACCAGGAATTACTTATAAGCAAGGTCCCTACACAATTCACAAATAGATTACGGCTATTTCCTTTGACTTTCCCCCCATCTTTTGCTATGTAGATGAGGAAAGGAGGAGAAAGATCATGACCCTCTCCACAGATAAGTGTTTGCATACTTGTTTTCCTCCATTAATGCTGACAGTAAGAACAACCAGCAGTTTTGTGAACTGAATTTTGTGGGCTTCTCCATCAGTTTCAGGAAGAAAACAGCACTGGCTGATCCACCTCTGCCTGCAGAGATGCTCCCCAGCTCCTGAGAGATGAATGTTCCCAATCGCTTCCCTGCTGTATCTTCATGTACCACACTTTCACTTCCCTTAATCATTTTAACTCACTCTAGCTGGTTTCAGAAGCCTGCTGAACTACAGGTTATGTTTACATTTCAGATGCAAGTTTATTTTGCAGCCATCATTCTGCCAGCACTGAAAGCAGAAGTGCAGCTTTCTGGAAGCAGGCCAAGCTCTCAACACTTGATCTCCGTCCACAAAGCGCTAAAGGAAGCTCAGTCACTGCATTTGTTTGCTTGGAATAGCTTTGCTGCTGCTTCAGCTGGGAAGGACTCTCCGTGTTTGAGTACACATCACATTAACACACCGTGCATTGTCCTGACCAGACATTACTGCCCCGTCACAGGCACTGTTCTGCCACATTCCATAGGAGCATCTGCCAGAAGAAATGTCCTTGCTTCCTACCTACTGCTAATGCTAACATGACCAGTATTTGTTTATTGGTATTAATTATTCCCCCTTCACCTCCAACACTCTACCCCAAACACAGCACAACAGCATTTCAGCACAGAACACACCTGGCCTATGCAGGATGGGATCTCTGATGGTCCTCCAAACATCTTCTGGCATAAGAATCTCTGACCACGTTCCCTGGTTCACACCCAAAGCCCTATAGCTCAGTCCCTGAGTCCTGAGGTAGCATCTAAGAATGCTTCAAGACTTCCAACCTGTGCCCTGGTTTGCCTATAGTCAGTTATGAATTAACAACGCCGGCAGATTTTGCTACTTCAGTAATTCATGACTACAGAATGCAGCTTGAATGCAGAGGAAAGAAAAGAATTACTGAGGAAGAGGAAAACATACGTAACATTTTTCAGTGTCTTAAATTTTAATCACCGAGAAACAAAAAATAAATGAGCTATGGGCATTGTATAATTGCAATAAATTTTGAGAAATGAGCAGTGTCCAGAGAAACCCAATTAAGTTTAATAATTTTGTGCATCAGAGACCGGGAGGATGTGGGGGGATAAATCTAACAAGTTACTGATGAATATAAAGTTTTCAACTGCAGAAAACAATGTTTAAATTAATATGACACATGGTAATACTTTTGGCTGCCTTTATAATTGATTCTCCCTGTTAAATGAAGAGGAACTTGTGCACAATAAGCAGATTGCTGAGAGGCTATCCCCTACACAGAGATAGCAGCTAACTTCAGCCAGGCACACACTAACTTATTCCCAAAAGAACAGCCTCTTTTTGAATTGACTGGGCCCTTGCTCACGGGCTCTCTAGTTTGAGGTCCACCGTAACAGCAAGCAAAGGGATCCAAGTGCTCCCCAAACCTCTAGTGTGTGCCACTGCCTGGGGCACACACTGCTATTCTCCCCCAGTGAAACCTGCAGCAAGCCCTCATGATGCAATAACAGGAGAAGGTCGGCCACTCTTCTATTCACCAATTTATTCTGATATGCATCACAGTGAGTACAAAGGCAGCACAATGAAGGCCTCACATTAAAGCACTACCCGAGCCAAGGAATTCTTGAAATACTCATTGCCAAATGTTTGATTTCATTGGGTTCCACATCAGAGCCAAGATTTGCCAATCACTTCTGAACTGAAACCCTAGTGAAAAGGGCCTTACAGGAGCTGGATGTACAAACAGCACGATCCCTTATGTGGGGATGGACAAGGAACTTCTGATCCCTGTTCTACAAAGTCTGCATTTACCATTAAAATGAAGAAATCCAGCAGCTCAGTCTCTCAGCCCTCTCCAGAGCTCCTTTTCATTTGATTTTAAAAAATAAAATTGTATCTTTACAAATTCTGATCATCATCAGCAAAGGTAGCAACCAAGAATAACAATTCTGAGGTGCTGAGAGCACGTCTGGAATGGCACTCAGAAACAAGGTGCCCTGTTCAACTCAGTGAGGTATCCAACGATGATAAATTATATGTCAGTACTCCCAGTCATTCCATTTCTTGTGCAGCAAAGGGAAAGAAACTCAGATATCATGAGACATAGAAATGAGTCAGGAAGTCCTGACAAGCTACCATTCATGGCCCCAATAACACAAATTGGCACTGAATAAAAAACGGGAGATTGTTTGCCATACTGTTAACACTGAGTGCAGCCCTGCGCAAGCTCAGCAGTTTGGCAGAGCTCGAGGATATGAAAAGAGAAAAGAGCCATGTTCCTGGGCAGAGAGAGCTACACAAGGGTGTTCTGAACAACTGTAGTGTGATGTAACATCTCACTTCAGCAGCTCAGGTAGGCAGAGCATCTCGGTGTGATGGAATAAACCTTCACAAAACTTCCTCTCCTTCCCTCCTTCACTTGCCCAACTTGTAAAGAACTGCCCACCTACAGAACGCGTGCGAGTGTTCTCAAATCCTCCACTTGGAGCTCTCTAAAACATTTGTTTGAAGACAGCACCCCAAAAAAGCAAAAGCAAAATATGATCAAAAACACTGAAATAGCATTAGGCAACTTCATTCCTCCTACTTCACAGAAGAAACAACCGAGGCAGCTTCTCAGGTACAACCTGCTGCTCATCCCACCTGGCAGCTCACAAACATACCACTCTTGTAGCAGAATTTCATCAGTAAGCCAGTGCACAGCATTAAAATGATTACTCCTATGAGAGAGATTAACGACAATGATAACAGGCTAAACCTGTAATTCAAATGGGACTACTTCACAAGTTATCAATCTCCTCCTCCCCCCCCTCCCCCCAAAAAAAAAAGAAAAAAAGAAAAGAAAAAACAATGGCAATACCAAAAAATCCAGACTAAAACTCCATCAATTTATGTCACAGTGCAAGACTGGGAAGTCAAAGGACCAGGCAGTAGAATGCACTCTCAGTGGTAAGAGCCATTTCATTCAGGTGCGTCCCAGAGACCTCCCAAGGCACAGCCCACAGTGTGTCAGCCCCTAACGCCAGGGCTGCAGCAGAAATGAGCCCACCCCTTCACACCCTTGAAGAGTCATTTTCTTAATGAAGCAAGCTCATTCTTTTAGCCCCAGTTGTTTAGGACTGCATCTCTGGTGACCCCACAGTGCATTTTACCAGATCAGGCCCTTGCATACTCCCACTGCTGCTTGTTAAAAGGCTTTACAAGCAAAATTAAATTCAAAGACTGATTAAAAGAGGTGTAAAACAGGTTGTGAGGAGGTGCAGCTGCTTCAAGCACTGAAGAAGTCACGAAATTTTTCTGACCTGTGTGGGAAATAACTTGGGACCAAAAGAATAATGGTAATTAAGCAGGAGGGAGAGCCTGTCTTTTAAAGTGGAAGAGTCTTCTCTGTATCTCAGAGGACAGGATGCTTTATTTCTACTCATCAGCTTAGGAAATGCTCCAGGCAAAGTACCCATCATTTAAAAAAATTGAACAATTCCACGAACCCACCCTAAGCTAATGATGGCATCCAGACAAAACATTTCTGGACCTGGAAGAAATAAATGGGGATCTTTCTTTGCAAGTTAAACCAAAAAAAAAAAACAGTGTGATATTTATCAGCCTCTTCTACCACATTGTGCTTGTCACGTAACGCTGGTACTAGAGTCCACATCACTCCTCCATACCGAAAGGTCGTATCCTCCATCTGCATTTGCACCAGAGAAATAGAATTTGTTAAGTCTTTTAATATTTAGGTGCCCCCAGTCCCTGCGTTAAGACTGCGCTCAGGTGCTCTGTGAAGGAATGCTGTATATTAGGAAGCATTATATCACTGCTAGACAAATCAGATTTTATTTTTAAGGCTATAGGATTTCCTTCATTTATAGGTGGGAAGAACTGAGAAGAAAGATCATTTGGGACACTAACAGTGATGGAGAGAGAAAAGAGGAGCTGATTTCTTATTGGAGGAGTGTGAACAGGTACGCTGTGTTCTTACCTCAGCTAAAATCAGAGACATTACCTTAAATATTCTTTTCTCTACTTTTACAGTTTGTGCTAATTACTCGGCAGGTAGGACAAGCTTTGTTACTGCATGCAAGTTCAAATGCATGAAACAAGAGGGGAGGTTTCCCACCATTCAGCAAATTCTCTGCCTCCTATTGTTCAGTGCTGGATTTTAATGGTGCACGTTACAGCATCCTAACCATTTTTCACTTCACCTTCTACAGCTTCTGTTATGTGTTAAGGAAAATGCTTCTTTCACAGAAGTAGCAGCAGACCAGCAGCTCCTGAAACTGCAAGATAAGGATTCTCACCTGACTTCTCATAACAAACACGACAAGCCTTGTAGAATTCACCTTTTTTATTCCAGGAAGAGAAAAGCGTGCGCACCGGGAGACAGAAATGAGGGATGCTGGGTGACCTTGGGCAAGACACTTCACTTCCTTGTTTGTCTCTGCTGCTGTTTTCCTTGCTACCTTTGGTCTGTCTTGTCTAATTAAAGAAATCTAAAGCAGCAGTGCTCTTTGCACCGTCAGCACATCCAGCCAATAGGGTGCTGACCTCACTTGGATACAACAGTAATAAGTAATAACCATGACAACAATTTACAAGTGATGCCACACAATTCTAATATTCTGCCTTAGAAGTGTTCAGTAACTTATTAAAGCACGCATGTAAGTTCACCTTTACAACAGGAAGCTCATCTTAATTCTAGTCAGCTTCAATAAAAGTTAAAAGTTTGGTTTTTCACCCTGACTATTCCTCTGGAAGGCTGTTGCAGAAGTTGCTGCTTCACTGGTCTGAGAAAAACTCTTCTAATTACAAACTCAAATGCATGACAGCACTCACCCATCCACTCTTACACTGCCGAGGTCTTCTCTACTGTTTTTGCCTGTGTTGTTCTTAATGATAAGATGTAGTTCCCCAGATCTCTGCTTTACCGGTTGAAAGAGGCCAAATCCTGAGTTACAAGTGAAGTCTCCATCAGGACCTCTGCTTTGAGCTTTCATCCATCAGACACGCAATCATTATGCCTTCACTCTGGACTTGAGCTCCTGCTTAACTAGGCCATACACGTTCCAGTTTCCTATGGCTCCATGGCAGGGTGACTGGTCTCTGTACACTTGTCCCAAAAATAGAAGAAAAGGAACTGTGTTCCTGCTCCTGAAATCCATCCCTCGGTACTGTCCTTACCTGCCCGCACTCAGCCTCCATCCTACAAAGGGAGATTAGAGAGCAAGCTCACCTTTGAGAATACTCTCTCTTCCTTCTAGCTCGGGACTGACAGCACAAACCTGCATTAACTATGTCTAACTGGGTCTAGGGTACAGAAGCCGTAGGGACCAAGAGATTCAAAGAGCCAAGACAGAAACTTCTGCATAGAGAAAAAAATATTGTGATACTTCATGGATTTGTAGCAGGAAGGATGACTTTCACATACTCACTGGAAGGAACTGTATAATAAGATCCTTTCTTTCCCAAGCCTTTCTATTGACAGCATATCACTTTCAAACATCCTAATTTTGCGGGGTGAAATGTATGCCCTTTTTAATATAGATAAGTCATTTGCCATATATAAGCCTTGTTAATTTAGGATTAGCGTTGCAGAAGTAATTAATGTGACCTTATGCAAAACACATGACTATAGCTTCGTACTGAAGTCCTACTGGTTATCTGTAGGGCTGACTTCAGTCCAGTGGTATTAACAGTTGAGTTGGTTTTAGCTTTAGAGCTGCAGAGGTCTTCAAGCCTCATTTTAAAATGAAGGTCTTCCATTAAGTCTTCCAAAGACAAATGAATGTCAGTCAGTTGTTGCCAGCAGCTGTGTCTGAGAAGTGCAAACTCCTCAGTAAGGCTCAAGGAGTCAAAGCTCACATACAGAAAACAAGTATGCAGATATCATAGTACATTCCACCTTCATTTTAACCACCACCAAAACAAAGTGGACAGGAATGAACCAGTGGGTGGACATGGCATTTAAATTGCTACAAGGTAGTGATTATCACATGCATTAATTCTGAATTTGATAAGAACTCATTGTCTCCAAGAACGAGCTCAAAACAACACTGCACTACACTGCAGAATAACACTTCTTTTAATGTGAGAGAGAATTGTTTAACAGGCAAATGCTACCACATTAATAATTTATCAAGTACAAACTACAGTTATTTTCAAATGGTTTCTCATGTAAAAAAAAATCTGCTGAGAAACTCACATTAAAAAGAAACTTCATAGGAAGCCCAATGTTTCTGCATGCCTAAGGATATGAAATAAAAGCAGTCCTTTTGCTCAATAACATTTTGGGTTGGTGGTCATTTAAAAGGCTTTTCAAGCAGAAGGCCAAAGATCAAAGTATTAATGGAGACAATTACAGAGCACAACTTGAGAGCACCAGGGCAATCAGTTGCTAAGGTTAGGAAGTTTACCATAAAATAGTGTTTACACTGACAAAGCCTTCCTGATTTTCATACTGCAAATTGTTTTGACCTTCCAGGCTCCTAGCCAGGATTACTGTACCTTCCCCCAGGAACAGGTTCACTGTTTCAAAGAATTTACTCTTAAGGACATAAACATCAGCTTTGTCCACTTTTTTTTTTGTAGTCGACACAAAGCAGCTCTTTCAATAAAATAGTTCCTTTATTTGCATATGGTTTCCAAGGACTTTGCTCAAAAACATCTCAAAGGATAATAAGTATCATCGACTTTTCTCCTTTTCATTAAAGCCATATTCATCCACTGCATACAGCACCTTTGTTCACCTTCTTGACGTCAACAAAGGATAGACTGACCTCAAAAAGAGGCTACATTATTATAAATTTCAAAGCGGGGGTATTTCAAAGACTATTGCCTAGAGTCACTTCGGATACAAATTCCAGACATTCATGTTGGATTTTGTAAGACATTGCTATTCAGTGAAAGCCAAGTTCAAAAGACGCATCCGGCTATGTGATACGTATGCTATTTCTGATACAGAGCTCATTATAAGAGAAATGCGCCCAGCAATGCGCTACAGAACAAGAACCAGCACTGTTCAGTTTTGCAATTAAAAGGAGACAAAGTTTCACCTTTCCCAGCCTGTACAGATCAAGGGAAATAGGTACCTGACTATGGGGTACCCAGTACCTACCACCTGACCGGCTGTCCAGAAATGGAGATGAAGCCAGAATAAACCCTGGCTGCACGAAGATCAGAGCCTAAAAGAACAACATTTGCCAAAAGCTCATCTTTGAACATACGCATTGCAGCAACTACCAAAATAGTGCTGTAGCAGCAGAGATGAGCTCACCCCACGCACCCCAGAGCCCCCACCTACAGCACTCATGCCCAAGGGGAGACAAGCTAGTTTGGACCTCTACTTGAAAGTGTCCATTCAGACTTTGCAGCCATCCAAAGCACTTCACCAACACAATCCAGGAGTGGACCTGCAAACGTAACAACTATCTCTAGTTCCGTTCAAATCCTTTATTAACAGACATAATCAAACTGCTTAAAGACATAGGACTGCTTTCTCACTTACAAATTCCCCTGAAGTATCTTGCACAATTGCTGCCTGAAGAGAACACTATACTTGCTTTTCTTTCTTGTTCTTCCCCTTCACCATCTGACTTCAACAAGCAGGACATGTAACAATGCCTAGGGCATCATCTCTGACTCCAGGAGTCTCCAGGCAATCTGCAACCTCTCTGGTTGCGTTGCAGGTGAGAGATGAGCAATAATAAAGGAACATTACAGTATAGAACCTATTGGGATTTTGCAAAGAGATCAAGTAAATAACTTTCATCAGAAGCTTTAGAAGGAAAACACTCCCCACTAAGCTTCATCTCATCAGATTTCAGGGTTGAATAAAACGTTCACGGTGAAACCAAAGCTTTTCCAAAGCTCATCTGGATTTGCAGTTTTGCTACAAAGTCATAAATCAGCCAAGATTGATTGACAGCCCCAGTGTATTTGTGAACCCCTGGACCCAGTATCAAAGGACCCTGAGCTGATGGATGAGTTTGTGTCTAAATTTTAGTGAAACTGAGTTACATATGGTTTGAAGTGTTCAAAGATGATAGTGGAATTATTTGATATTTACTTGCACATCATTGTTCTAAATATATTTATACAGCCATAATGCCCTGAAGGCAGATAGTGCAGTAATGTGGGGGCTTCTTTGTATTTTCCTGTTAAAGATATTAATTTTTATCTTTACTGCAGTGTCACATACAGAGTAACGGGGCAGGATCCGACTGCTTCAGGCACTGCAAAAACACCACTGTGAGCCCCAGTTTAAATTTGTGATTTGCCTAAGAAGTGGACGTATTTTTGAATGAGTGATGCTGAGTAAGTGGGCATTTTGATGACTCAGGTTAAAAACTGACACTGTACACCTGTTCAGTGTTTTGTATGTGGGAGAGTTCCAAAGTTCTTAATTTGCAGCAGAAAACTCACAGCGTAAGCACACAGCTTGCTGTGTTTTGCTCCTTTCTCCTTCCAAAGCATTGTTGCATGTTGCTCTGATTGTTCAATGCACAAGAGTTTGTTAAAGGAAAAAAAAAAAGAGTATATAAGTAATGTAAGTAAAATTCATTTTGAAAAAGAGGTGCTGCAGGGTTTGGGTTTTTTTGAGGGGACAGTTTTGTCTTCCCCTTCTGCCCACCTGCCTTACCACTTCTAAGGAGTCTGAAATCAAATGCTGGCATATAACGCTGTCTACTCAACACTGGCTCACCTGCCATGAGATAAATGTGCTGACACAAACACAACCTCCCTTGGCAGAAATAGGTGTGCAACAAAATACCTAAAAATCACACTGCAAATACATTCGTAAGAACCCTTCAAATTTCCCGAAGTAGGGTGGAAAACGAGAGATATGTTTAAAATCCCCAAATGCGTGCTGTCAGCAAACAGCCTAAACTGCTGCTTCTCGGGGAAGGCAGGTAAAGTGCCCTCCAGACCACTGCACGGCAGCAAGAAAGTAGCAGTTGTTATGACTGATGTCACATCACATCCTAACAGGTCAGATGCGTTTTGCGGGGCTGTTTCACACATGACCCTACAAAGCCACATGTCAGATGATGGATGAGACTCAGGAAGCAGCACACTGCAGGTAAAGCTGGGATTACAGAGAAGGGCTATTTTCAACAGAGTAAGAAATGCGTGACGAGATGAGATGCTTTTTCTATTCCTCTATCAAGCATACCACTATATCCATAAATGTTCAAAAGTGGCACAAAATTTCAGGAGCAATCATACAAGTCATTGAAAAAGAAAACGCCTGCCCTTACTCCTCACTTTGACTTGAGCCCAAACAAAGAACATTTTATCTAAGTATTAACAAACAATTGTAGAAGAGTGCCAGAAGAACAGCCTGTGGTCATACCCTTCACACAGACAAGCTGCAGAAGTAGGGCAGTCTGTAGGAAGTTGGTCTGTTTTTATTAGACAAATGCCGTCTGAAAAGAACAGAAGTTTCCAGAAGCAAGGCTTCCTTCTTCAGTGATTCAGACTCCCAGCAAACCCTCCATTCCTTCCGAGCCCCAGAGCATCCTGTCCTTCAAAAGTTTATTTCAACCAGCCAGCCAGGTTTGCATGCATATGAATACCATTAACTTCCAAACACTCAGCAACAAGCAATGGCTTTTTCTCCAGCTATGACCTAACAACAAGCACCTGGCCTGTTCTAACTTCCGAAGCCATGCCAATTGAATTACATGTTCTTCTAAAAATTAGCATCTCTCTCTTTCCATCTCAGTACACAAGGGCAACATCCTCTTCGTGTTCTGTGCATCAACAGCCGGTTGTCTCCCAGCTACTGGAAATGGTAAGCTCTTTTAATTGGGAAAAATCAGTTTTCATACAGAGGAACACAAGCATAAGGCTGATGTCTGAGAAAAGGAAATTTGGCCTAATAAAACACTGAAGGAACAAGAGCTGCAGCTCAAGTAAGTGCTTCTCACTCAGTGTTATATACTTGGTCATCACTCACTCTAACACTATGATGTCGCCAAGATGAAGCACCATCTTACCAGCCATTACCTCTGTTACAGGTCAAACCATTACTGCTCCCCATCTTAGACGTACCACACTTTAAGACTAGGTTTTATCATGGATAATACACCTGGACAGGAGTCAAGAGCCTGAAATTCCCTGTTCACATCCTTTTCATGGGTCAGCAGCCCTGGGGGAGAGGTTGACAAGGTCAGTGGAAAGGTAGACACTAGATTATATACATCTTTTCACAAGACATGTAGAGACACGTTCACATTTGGGACTGTGACAGGACATTCATCATCCTGCTCATTCTCCCGGAGAGAAGGGAGAGCCAATAATTGCTGGTGAAAAGAATGTTTGAGAGCACAAAGAGCTACCCTGTCAAGGTGCTGCTGGACACATCTCCTTTTTCCAGGTATGATCTGATACACAGTATTTCCTTTGGTCCTATTAACCCTCCATAATAACAGAGGTAATTCTTGCTCAAGTCTGCACAAAACTACACACCATAAAGCTAATGCCTTATACCAGTGATGTTGGCGAAGGTATCAGTTACAGGACATATGGAAATGCAACACCAGTCATCGACTCAAAGTGGGCAAAACCAAACAAATCATGTATAACACACAGTGAGCCCTGCAATTCCAATGACATTTGTATCAGATAGATGGGTTTGTTTCCTCAGAGGAAGTAGTAACCCAAAACGGTTATTAAAAACATACAGGAGCCAATTATCTTCATATTATTTTTTTACACAAAGGCTTCTTCCATTGTTCTACCAGGTCCATTTCCACCGAATGTATGTGAAAACTGAAAACATTTACCTGCTCCTTGACAGCAAGGTGAATTTAATCAGAAAACTAATTGCTTTCATTTTTCTATTACGAAAACTTCAAACTGCTGTGGAGGTTACCAGAGTAAAAAATGTCTGCCTGCAATGAAGTCCAAAGGGGAATGGTCTGTGTTGCTTCTTGGAAGAAAATTACCTTCCAAAAAATCTCTTTGTTAGTGTATCAAGGAGCAAAGTGGTCAAGGAATGAGAAGTATGGCTTTTGAGATTAATTGCTATGATGAATTAGAGAAAAGGTAAAGGCCGTAAAACACATCCATGGTCTATGTTCATTCAGCATCCAACAATTACACCAGGAACTGCCATCCTCACATGTAGATTATCTCCCTGCCAACCTCAGCTACCAAAGAATTAACGCATAACAACCAGCTCTCCACTCACAGGCCTTAAACAGCTGGCAGCTGCAAGAAACCAAAATACTATATTGAACTCTTTCCAAGCACCTTAGCCTCTCATACAATACTCTGTGTTCAACAAATAGGGGAGAAGTTTTGAAAATAGACCTCTTTAGTGAAATATTCTTATATTCTTCATAT
>PPHD01000008.1:0-43853 GCA_002909625.1 Bambusicola thoracicus
AGCGACAGGGCCCGAGGGAACGGCATGGAGCTGTGTCAGGGGAGGGGCAGCTGGGGGTTAGGGACAGGGGCTGCACCACAGGGCGGTGGGCATGGAACGGGCTGCCCAGGGCTGTGGTCATGGGCCCCCAGTGTGTGGGAGGGTCCTTTGGAAGATAAATTTACTCCTCTAAACAGATAACAAACAAAAGCACTGAACAAACAAATTGTGGTGAAATATTTAATTCTGTAGATTTCACTTTTTCCTGCTGCAAAATGTCCATGGGCATCTCATACATTATTTAATGCATCTCTTCAGAATTTCTCAGTGGAACTGTAGATTTGTGTGTGTGAGAGAAAGATCATTATACCTTCCCTACAAATTGCTTGGAAAGTTCCTTGTAAACAGTTGGATCTTGAGAAACACTGACTGTGATGGGTCATATCAATGTCGTGTTATTTCTGGATTTGACAGGTACATCTTTCACCATCAGGTGCAATCTATTTGGGCTCCAACTCTGCCGCGCAAAGCCAGCAGACATACAGTCAGAAAATTCAAAAAACTGAATAAAACAAATCTCCCCTTGCTGGTCCAGTCAAGCCTTAACTGAGACATCATTGTTGCAAACCTGGTGTTGACTCGTGAAGCCTGTGGAGAAACCATTAAATAGATGTCAGACTGCTGGAACGAGTCTCTTCACTGTCCTACCACAGATCTGAAAGTGCACTGCCAAGAAGCTGCCTTGATAAGGATGAGTGGATGACAGGTTCATATTTCACCTCTTCTCTCACTCTTTAGGCATATATGTGCTCCCTGTGGCTTCACAGCCTTCAGCAAGGAGTGAAACCTCAGGTGGGCGGTACAGGTCTGCCTGCAGCCACCATTTGGCCTGGCAAGGGGCTGCTCCTTCCTAACAAGGATGAGAACCAGGTGTCTGCCAGGCACAGCAGCACCTGAGATTTAAAAGCATTAAATATTGTGTTGTTTTGTTTCTTTTTCTTTTTTTTTATATACTAAAAATCCTCTGTGAAATTAGAAGCCACTTTTTCTGATTGATTGTTTGTTTGTTTTCAAGTACCTGAGACTGAAATGCAGCTAACAGTCATTCTTAGTATGGCTTGTATTATGAAACAACAAATTATTTTAATTGCTCTAGCAATTCCCTTCCCATTGCTGTAAACAAAACGATTTCAAGCAGCAGCAGCAGCTGTCTGAATCATGTTGTACTTGATAGAATTGCTCCTCTCTCTGCTTAGGGCTGGTGCAGAGGCTGTCTGAAGCCAGCCAAGGGATGCTGCTGAGGTAGGGACCAACTTCCTGGTCCTTTGCTTTACTGTCTCCTCACCTGGCTCTCTTTATACAGACTCACCTTCACCCCTTCACAATGACGTATATTTGTGAACTGTTTCAATGCTTTGTATTTGGAAACAGTTTTAGGAATGGGAAAAGCAAGAGAGCTGTGCTGGAAAAGCACGGAGACCCCTGCTCTGTCTGAATTATTTATAGATTAAAATACTTTTCTGAGGTTTGGAGAATTTTTTTCCTTGAGCAAGTTCAAGAGAAAGCAGACTGTATCCAAAGGAGTTGGAACAAAATATAGTTTCATGGGAAAATCCTGTGGATTTTCTCTTCAGATGTGCTGATCTATAGATTGATGTGCTCAAGGCATAACACAAGCATTATGAAAACACAGCCCCAGCACTGCAGAACTGGCAAAGCTTCCTCTGTTATTGTTGACTTGGAGCTAACAACTTGGAAATTATTGATGTAAATGCTTTATTATCGATTGCACAATTAAGGCATGAGTGGAGAAAGGAACCTGCAGCCAGCTATGGTGTTCGGCTTCATATTTTATGACTCAGAAGCACATTATTTATCTCTGTGTTGCTGCTGGATGAAACTGAAAAGTGTTTTTAGACATCATTTCCCAAAGATTTTGTCCCGTAGCAAGTAAAATGCTTCGGATGAATATCCAGTCTCAAGCCAGTAGCACTATTACATGGGGACTGCACTTACGCTTTCATCTCCTGAATGTTTATTCATAATGCTGTAGTTAACTAAATACCTCTTTCTCCATGAGCCTAAGAAGTCTGCATCATTGATAAACAAGTCCTTTTGCTGACCCTTTGAAAGCTCCTCTATGTAATTAATGTTCAAATAAAAATGTAAGAGATAAAGAAGAATTTTTCCAGACACTTCAGGGTTCAGCGACGATAACACTAAGACTGTTCTTCCATCCATGATAATTTTTGAGGGCTACACTCTGACCATTATACAGTTTAAATTGTGTGGAAACAAACAGGTGTTATTTAAAAGATATAGTAAGGTTTCTACAAAGCTGGAGTAGTACCTGTTTCTCTTTATACATCTCCAGTAGTGTGAGTGGAATTGCAAATTTGTAGAGGAGACTATGGTCAGAATTTGGGCACAAATCCAAGAAATCCTTTGTGTCAACTGGAACGGGCAGTTTTTAGTTATGTAAACAAATAGATACTTTGGAATCAATTTGTGTAGTGAATGACATTGCAAAACTAAGGTGCTTCTCAAATATACGTAGTGAGTTGATTCTGATGACAGCAAAACTGCAGTCTTGCTTGATGCAAAGGAAAACAATACAGAGAACGTTTGGGAAAGAATGGAAGGTAGATTCAATGATAATTGCTTTCTAGTAAAATAAGATATGGAAGTGAATGTAAATTTTTTTTCTGTACCAAATTTTATTGACAATGCTAAATAAGCTGGAACTGTGCAAACTAAAACGTCTTTCAAAGACATCTCAATTAATTTGCAGTACTTACTGTTGCTGATTGTAGCAGCAGTTTCAGTTTGGGCCTAACACTGATTTACTGTGGTAGCTGCATTTGTCCAGCTGAGATAAAGCAGAAGAGACGTTGTTTGTAATAACTTCTTCCATTAAACTCATAGACTGTACTGTGTACCACAAATGAGCGTCCAATAGTCTACATAGTTCGGATTACTGAACTATTCAGACATCAGTCTGGGCTTTGTCCCATAATCAATAATCATCCATCCTTCATTTTTATTGCTATCTAAGCATAACTACTAAATAGATCTGGTGAGAGATGTTTACCACTGCCACCACTAAAATATGTTCAACATCCTGCCCATGATACAGCAACACTCTTTTTTTCTTTCAAAACATTTTCAAAGAGATTTGCTATGCTGATGAAGTAGATTTACCTTTAAAAGCCAGAAAACTGTGTTGGAAAACCTCATGCAGCTAGTTTAGAGAGCATCTTTTTACTTAGTTATTTTCTGATTGCATATACATTGCAGCCAAAAAGCTGAACTGTAGATCTGAATACATACAGACTTTGTAGGTTGTGATCTGAATTCAAGTTTGGATCAGAATGTGAATTTTGCAAGTCTTTTTTGTTTCCGTATGAAAAAACTCTGAAGCCAAGAATACTCGTATTTTAAACACTACAAATTATGTGGGATAAGCAAAACTAGAATTTACAATCTATTACATGGAGGACTGAAGATTCTCTTGTTATTGGCATTGTAGGTATTAATTTGAGTTAATTATTCTATCATTATTACATTTGTTTTAAATTATTAGCTTTTACTTTCTGTTTTTCATTTGTTTGCTTACCTGTGCTGGTTCAAATTATGTAATTGCTCGTGTAGATTGCATAGAATTGTCTTCATATTGTCTCATACTTTTAAAACAGGAAAATTACAAGCAAAATACTTTTGACTCTGACTTTTCTGATGCACAGTCATTTGAACTAAAATTGTAAAACTTCAGGAGTTCTGTGGACGTTTATAAATCACTTTGCACTTTCGAATACTTGTAGTAAGTAATATGATCTTGTGATTCTATGATTAGCCTTATTTAAAATTAAATGAAAAAATCTTTTCTAGACGTATCACTCATTCATGAAAAATCAGAAAGAGATTTGGTAGTGTTACTTATTTGTAGTTAATGGCCAATAATAGGAAACAACTATTCAGAGTTGCTTTTTTTGTATATTTGGGGTGTTAACGATGAGTTCATTGGTTAGGGGTTATGAATGAATATCTTCTAGGCTTTAATGTGAGTTGACTTTCTCCTGCTGAATTCTGTTCAGATTTCTGAAAAGCCTGTTTTTCTTGAAAGTGAACCGCTGTAAAAGCACAGTCTCTGCTACATGTGAATAAGGTTGAAGGCAAAATTTGACTTAAAATCTTATTTTTGTTCAAAACCAAAACCCAGAGGAGCAGATTTTCTATGTGTATGGGAACTATTGAGTCACGGCCTGAACATCTGATTGACCACCTGAAGCAAGCACCAAGTCAGCTGTGGGAGCATGGGTGAAGGCAATTCACCTGTGTTACAGGAAGGGGTGGAGCCTGGCTGTACCTCTCCTAGAGCCCATTTAAGGGCTGACTGCTGCTGTGAAAGAATTTATTCCTGGAGATTGCTCCTCATGGAGATTTTGCAAGCATACAATGCTGGTGAGCACCTTTCATTTATATCTGATTAACTTTTCTGATGTGGTAATCTTACCAGCCTAACTTCTTTGTATACTGTATAACATCTGTATACTTACTAACCATATACTAGGTTTCTGTCAAAAATGAGAGCAGTAATGAAAAACCTAGGTTACTTAAGTGTATTTGAGAAATTCACAGTGCATTCAGGTAAGTTAATATAGTTTTTATTTCAGTAGGTTTAAGCCCAGGCATTCTGAGGGAATCTTGACTAAGTTGATCATCTTCTAAAGAAATACTCTCAGTAGTATCTCCAGAATGAAAATTCATCTCTTTTATCAGATTCTTCAGCAGATATTCATCTGCAGACCAAGTAGTAAAGTTATTTTCTTAGCCTGCAATTTAGACAAATACTATGTACAGGCAAGGGCTGAAAGACTTGTGCTTTGATTGTACTGGAGTTTGTTACCTTGAGGCTGTTCTCAAAAGGCTTGGATTACCCTAGGGAAATAGGGGTTTAATGTAACTTATTTTGTTAGGATTAAGTCTGTCTGATATTGTGCAGACTGGGCAACACAGATTACTATTTCTTATTTATTTTCTGAATGTGAGCTGAATTTCCATTTAAACTGCTGAGTTGGAAACTAAATTCTTGGTGTTTTTTTAGTAACATCATGAAATTAAAATCTCAAACTTTTGTTTTGACCATGTGTATTAAGCGTTTAGCTTTCAGATAGTTGTGCATGCCAGAGCACTTATTCGTCTCAGATCTGATGGGAAAAACATCGGCTCTTGAGTAACCAAAAGCTGTATCAGTCAGGTGTCTCTTCCTTCCAATTTTAGTGTTTAATCTTTCTATGTAAAGAACAACATTCTTCCTGGAATGCTCCCCCCCAGGGGAGAATAGCAAGGAGAAATCTGGGAAATTCATGCATGAGACACTGGAATGTCTTTTAATTCATTTATCTTGAGGACTGTGCTAAAATACACTGTGCTAAGAGTTCAATGTCTTTGAGATCTGAGTTCCAGCTTGCCAGTGGTTTTACCATTGCAAAACCTTGGAAAGTCAAAGAGGCTTTTTATTGTTGTTGCTATTCTGGTTTTATTTTTCAGGTTTCATGTTTTTCATTTGATCAGGGAGAACAAGTATTAGTCTTATTCTCAATAGTCTTATATTCCCCTACACTATATCAGCATGAAGCCATTAATTGACGCTGGCATTACAAAAGGAACCCCTTTCCTTTCCTGTGCTTGGATCACCTGTGGATTATAGCCCTGCAGCTGCACTGTGCCCCTAAAAGTCCATAAGCTGCACTTAATGTTTCCACATGTATGGAGTTTGGTTGTAGGAACATTAAACGTAAATGCATTAAAAATAAGGTTACAATAGCATGGTCTGTCACTCTTTTCTATATGTTTAGTATATAACAATATTCTCATTCTGTTTTCCTAGCACTACTTCTGTAACAGGATTTATTGTATTTTGAGAATAAAATCTGTTTCACAAACTTAATATCTTATGAATAATGTCATAAAACAAGTATTATTTTAGTCTGAATTGACCTTAAGCATGTTGAAGTTGTTGTAAAATCCTGTTCAAGCTTTCTCTTCTATACTTCAGTTCATTCAAAAAACAGGGTGTTAGACTTCCAAGTACTGACAGAAGTGCTTGTTAATTTCATAGAAAACATCCAAAAAGCTCATGGAATTTTTGCCTTGGGGAAGCATTTGTTTTCCTTGTTCGATCAATTAAACACTGCTTTTCAGGGTGTATTGTAACATCAGGGATGAGAATAACCAGAAACACCAAGAGGCTGCAAAAAGTTTGGGTCAATCTCTGTGCTCAAGTTATATGTTTGGAGAGCTCAAGCAGTGAAGGGGGCACAAACTGAGGGGGCTTATGCGTAATTTTCCTTGAAACTACTCATACTGAAGTGTTTCAAGGAGTTAAAAAAAAAAAACAGCTTTCTTCTGATGATCTGGAATGGCAAGGAGCAAAAAAAAAAAAAAATCTATGATTTCAATATAAGGGAACGAAATTTTAAATAGAAATGCTACAAATAAGTTATTGTGGTGCCACAGAAAGCATTGGGAAAGCTTTTCAGCTGAGAAGGAATGGATGTGAAGAGTGCACAAAGTCTTGAACTGAATGAACACATAGTTAGAATGATCTGATTCTGACAAATTGATTTGGACAGAACACAATTTCAACAATATTCTGTGAAATATTTAATGATGCTTATTATTATAGGTAGTATTACAGTTTATGTAATATACAAGTATTTTAACTCAGATAAATTGTGTTCACTTTGTATGTTTTATTTTAATGTTTGTATTTTAGATTTCCTTTGTCTTTTTTACAGTAGCACATAAATGTTAAAATAATGTGAAGTTGCAGAGAAGCACTTTTGTAAGCCTGAAGTAAACTGTTGATTTGCATGTATTTCAGTCTCACACAGAATCAATGATTACAGATTTTGAAATCTTGGAGTTTCCTGTGAGGTATATCTCAGGTGAGAAATCACCTCCATTTTGGAAAGCTTTTAAGAACATGCTTAATTACTTGTCCTGGAGAGGGAGAGTTTGAGTAGGTATTCAGTGCTGTGCTTGCTCACCTGAAAGCTCAAACAGGTGTGTAGAAGTTGTTGAAAAGGAAGCTCAGCTCTTGAGAAAAGGAGGACAAATCCTTTTTGTGTTATACAGAATCACAGGGTACCTCAACAGACCATCGAGTCCAACCCCCTGCTAAAGCAGGTTCCCTACAATAGGTCACACAGGTAGGCATCCAGACAGGTCTTGAATATCTTCATAGGAGACTCCACAACCGCTCTGCACAGCCTGTTCCAGTGCTCCATTACCCTTACTGTAAAGAAGTTCTGCATGTTAGTATGGAACTTCCTATATTCAAGTTTTAGTCTATTATTCCTTGTCCTATCATTACACATCACCAAGAAGAACCTGGTCCCATTTGCCTCCCACCTCTCTTTAGATATTTAAGAACATTATTCAGATTCCCCTTTGGTCGTCTTTTCCTCAGGCTGAAAAGACCCAGATTACTCAGTCTTTCTTCATATAGGAGATGCTCCAGGCCTTATATCGTGTTTGTGGCCCTCTACTGGACTCCTTCTAGGAGATTCTTGTCTTTTTTGTACTGGAGAGCCCAGAACTGGACACAACAGTCTAAATGTGGCCTCCCCAGGACAGAGTAGAGGGGGAGGATAACATTCCCTGACCTGCTGGCCAAGCTCTTTTTAATGCACTCCAAGATACCACTGGCCTTCTTGTCCACAAAGACATGCTGCTGGCTCATGGCCAAGATGTTGCCCACTGGGACATCCAGGTCCTTCTCTGCAGAGCTCCTCTCCAGCAGGTCAGCCCCTAACCTGTACTGATGCATTGGAGTTCCTTCCTGCCTGCATGGAAAGAAGAGGACACTTCATCTGGCTGAAACCTCTGTAATTGAAAGATATTAATTGTGTCTGGGAGGTTCCCAGCTGCTTTCTCAATGTCATGAAGAAAAGTCCATACAGGAAGGAAATCTACCATGTAGTACAAAATCTATTTACAAAAATAGATCTTAAAAAATTTTGCAGATGTGTAATTTCAGGCAGCATGGTCCCTTTCATTTGTACCATTTACAGATATTGCCTTCACAGTCACAAAGACCTGAAGTCACTTTTTAAAAGATCAAGTTGAAGAAGTGCATTTAGGGAGACTGATCCTGTTTTATGTCTTTATTTGAATGGCTTGTTGGTAGTGCGTCACCAGTAGTTTAAAATAGTATATGAGATGTGGTCTTCAAAGATTGAGTGTATCCACCTGTGAGCTTCCTCTGACTTCATATACCCACATTTTTGTATCGGTTATGTTAAGGATGATACTGGAGCTGAAGGTGGCTACAAGAATCACCACATGTATTTTCACTTCCTCTCTCTGTTGGGTTGGAGAAACCCAACCCTGCGCTCCCTAGCAGCACCGTGGCATGTGGTAAGTAAGTAGGACATGTCAACTGCAACACTTCTGCCAAGCCCTTATTAGAATAACAGCAGATTTGATTCTTGTTCTTTCTCCAGGTTGCTGTGGGAGTGTAACTGATGTGCCTCATTAGAGTTTGAGATTGTGTGAGTAATCCTATTGTTTCTATCTTTCTGTGTTAAGTGTGTATAATCACACCGCTTCCTCATGCTAGCATGAGTAACCTCATTTTATGACAGCCTTTTTCCATACTCCCTATTTGTTACTCTTTAACTTGTTACTCTACTTCCGTAACTTTGGATTGATTCTGGAGAGAGATGGGGCTGGGAGGTGGGAAGAAGGAGGGGGTGCACAGGCAGAATAAAAGCTTTTCATTCCCTTGCTTGTAACTCTTGCTGTTCAACTTCTCTGTGGGTTAGAGATCAGATGATAAGCTGGAGGAAATCACACAGACGAAATTAACGTGGCTCAGACTGTACTGGCTGAAAGAATGAAATGGTTCTGAGCAACAGCAGAGTTTGGATCTCTCTTCTGCTGAGAGCCTTGACTGCACCTGCCTCAAGGAGCCTGAGAGAGAGGATTTGTGCCTTGTTCTGTGGGGTAGCATGACATGGAGATTAAGAAGGAACATGGTGCCCATGCATGATCACCATGGGAGTGCAGGGGGAGGGAAGGGAGCTCCCTGCTGCTTGATGGCTTTGCCTGTGGCCTGAGGTTGACTTGAACCAGGGGCATGCTTTTCAATCCTCCTGTTTCTTGTTCATGTTAAGCAAGGGAGAAGGCAGGGTGGAACTGATGTTTCTCAAATGTGTATGCAGCTCTATCTGGCTGGCAGGGTGCTAATGCTGAGGGATGTGGCAATTGCAGTTGGGATGTCGTGTTTCCAGTGGGTGAATGTGTTACCATCTGATGAGACTTATTCATGTTAGCTCTGTCAGTGCTGCTTCCACCTGTGGGGCTGAACTCCTGAGATGGGAAATCTGGGGCCAAGAAATCAAGTCACAACCATGGAATCATTAGAGTTAGAGAATCATTAGAGTCTGAGAAGACCACGAAGACTATCTAGTCCAATGACTAGTCCATTCCCACCATGCTTGCTAACCATGTCCCTTAGTGCTACATCTACATGGTTCTTGAAAAGGGTGTTCCTTTTCCACAGCCTCCCTGGGAGGGCTGTTCCAAAGCCTCACCACTCTTCTGGAGAAGAGATTTTTCTTAACATTCAGCCTAAACCTACCCTTGCACAACTGAAGTTCATTGCCTCTCATTGCTGTTACCTGGCAGAAGAAGGTGACCTCACCTTGCCACAACCTCCTTTTCAGGTGGTAAGGTCTCCCTTGAGCCTCCTCTTCTCTGTGCTGAATAGCCCCGGTTCCCTCAGCCATGCTTCATGAGACCTGTGCTCCAGACCCTCCACAGCTTCACTGTCTTTCTCTAGACACAACCAGCACACTCAGATCCCTTTCCTTCTGCACAGCCTTCCAGCCACTCTGCCCCAAGCTGTAGCACTGCATGAGGTTGTTGCTACTGAAGTGCAGGACCTGGCACTTGGTCATGTTGAACTTCACTGAACTGGCTTCAGCCCATCAATCCAGTCTACCCCTGCCTCTGGAAGAACACCTATAGAGCAGATCAACACTTCCTCCATTTCTTCAGGTGCTGTAATGGTGGTGAGTTGGGCATATTTTCTTCCATATTACTCAGCATGGAACAGCCTTGATCCTTCCTAGCTATATTCATCATTAGCAACATATCAATGCATAAATGACCTTAAATGATTGCTGTTGCCACTGACTGGGTAATAGAATGAAAAGGTGGGAAAGTATACCCTTGGCATGTATTGATTGCTTTTTCAAAATATTGCCACAAACAATGTCCATAGTAACTACACTAAAACATTACAATACAAGTTAGTGAGGCAGCATGATATGAACTATTTTCAACATTGTCTAGAATATTACTGATGATCTATAATGAGGGAGAGTTGGTTTCCTCAGTGATCTCATTAGTTTCTGGCTTGTTTACAAGCACATCAAACTGCAGAAACCTTGTCTTGGGAACTAAGTGGTCTTCAGTTTGCCTTGCCCTTGAAATGAAACCACCTTCTAATAGACTTCCTCAGCCCTGACCTCATCAAGAGAGAACAGCTGGAACATGAGAGGAATATTAGATCGTGGAAACTAAGTATGTTGAAGAACTTAATAGAATTCCTTTATTCCTAGTTTTTTTTTTAAGTCCTAGCAAATTAGGAGGACAATTAAAGTAAAATAACAACCCCCCTAAAAGACCTTCTAACACACAACCAAAAGTAAAGCTCTAGGGGAAAAGCAACAACAACAAAAACACTAGTTCTAGGCTTGTGCCATCTTTGACATATGTTTTGATTGGTCTCCACTGGTGTCACCTTAATGTACAACATTTATTCTTCAGAATGTACTTTACTCTGTCTTGTATGGAAATGTGGGTTATTGATGCCACTAGGTAGAAAAATGGTATGTGATAGTTTTGAAATTCCTGGTAAAAGGATTGCACTGAATATAATCATGAGCTAAAGAGATGATTCAGAAATGGTGATGATGATCTGTGATTTTGGTATTTTAGGAGACTATAGCCTAGGAGCAGAACTGATTGAAACAGCTGTAAAAAAAAAAAAAATTAGAGCTTTTATTTTAATTATTAATGAAAGATGATATAAGGTATTCATTGCAAACTGAAGCTTGCGAACACATTGGTCATGTAACAGTTCTCATATACTGACACTGGCTATACCATTAGAGCATCTCTAAGTCTGAGGTCTGAACAGGGTAGTTTCCCAGCTGCCCCTAAACAGATGGAGTAGTGGATGGATGCCAGACCATGCTGTGTTTTCCCTACAGGGTTTATGTGACCCAGCAGAACATTACTGAAACAGCAGGTTCTGTACCACTCATGTAGTAAAGGCTAATGGTTTTGTTGCTGAAATTTGTAGGTTTTCTGTGTGTAGTTATAAGCACCCATTTATCTAACAGCTGTGCTATTGTTCTTTATGACCACTGACTTGAATGGTTACCAGGAGCTGTTTTCAGAAGGGTCTCTTTGTTGCCCCTGGCTGTTTTTATCTCTGCTCTTGCATCCCTCAAAAAGATCTGGGCTTTAAAAAGGTGTGACTCAGCACAGTTGTGTCATGTCATTTATTATTATTTCTTGCTGAGAGCCTTGGGCATTACCTCAACACAATTATGAAACAGGGCCCTATTGTGTCTAGCCCTGTACACAAATAAGCTGAAGGGTTAGTCCTGTTACAAATTGAACAGTACAATGAGAAATACCAGCTAGAGACAACAAAATGAGTGCAGAAAAAAACAATAATATTTTAGCCATCAGTAGTTGGCCTAGTGAGAAATTGTCACAGCTAAAACCACAGGATAAAATAGTTTGCAAAAAGCTATTTGAAAAAGCCAAGAACACAAACCTTACATTGCATTTATGAGTCAAACAAAATGAAAGGTTTTGAAGCTGTGAACCAATTAAAAAACTGGTTTCAGAATGATTGAACGAGGGTACTAGAAAATCTGATCCTGCTTTTCATGACCCTTGCTACTGAGGAAAAGGTCAGTTGGTGTGGGTGGGTTTTGTGCTCCCAGGTCTGACTTTCCCTGGCAGCACGCTCCTGCCCTGTGATGGGACAGAGTGTCCTAAGCCTCAGACCAGTTGGATCATCCAAGATGTCCAGTGCTCTCAAGAGGACTTTCAGAACCCAATCCTGTTCTTATGGGAAGTCACACCATCATCCAAAGAAGCCCAATTAAAATAATAGTTTTAGTAATATCCAAACTCTCTGCTTCTCTCATTTAGATCTAGAACTTCAGGACCTTTGGTTCCTTGGCTCCCTGGATGACTGTCTTCAAACAACAGGTCTTGAATGCACTAGAAACACTCCTTGGGTTCTTTGAACACAGGGGTCTCTAGAAATGTGGTGAGGTTACAGGCAGAGTTCATGCAAATCTTCTCTCAAGTCTTCCAACTTGTGCTGAGTATATGCTATTTGAGAGTTCTGTTCATATCTCACTGTTGACAAAATTTTCCACTAGGGAAAACCTGATGATTTTTGGTGTGTCTATCCAATGATGTGTCTGGTAGGCATTGTGGCTGCAAAATGCATTTGATTTTAGCAGAGCTTTGAAAGGCAGCAGTGATTCTGCTTTGTGTAATTTCATGAAAGATCCATCTTCAATGAGAGAGGAAGCAGGGCTGAGGGGAAGTTATATCTTTTGGTGGAGAAAACAAGCTGATGTGAGCATGAGCAGTTAGGTATCACAGAAATAGTGAGAATTCTTTTAAAGATCCTGTAATTCACAAAATGTCCCCTGACCTGCTATGCAGGTTTTGGAATTTGTTATTTTTGTCCTACGTAGAAGGAAGTAATTAAGGGTCTGAGCATTAATGTCAGCTGACAGGTATCCATTGACTTCCATGGTCACTGAGTCTACTCATGTCTGGAATGTTCAGTTTTCTGAGAAAGAAAAAGGTGGTAAATGACCAGGAAAGGATCATATTGTCCCTGTTCTCACTGATTTCCTTTGCCTAACTCCAGCAATGCAAAATGTTTCACTGCCCAAATCAGCACTAAGAAAAATTTGTTAAAAAGGTTCATTTCAGCCATGCTATCCTGAGCTACCCAATATAAGGTACTGTCTTGCTCTAATTAAATTTTATATAGCTATTAGTATTTACATTGTGAGATCACTGTAAATTGTGAACGTGTAGGATTTGGAAAGCAAATAGTATTTGAATATTCAGTTTGTGATAAATAGGAAGCATACTTTGCAAGTAGATATCACATAGTGCAGAAAATATATAGGTCAAGAATGGTATTCTACTGGGCCTGAGAAATTGTGCATCTCTTTTAGAGCCAAAGAAAATAGAAGGAACGGAGATTGTGGGGAAAAAAATAGAGATGATAGCAACAACTCCCATCCTCTCCTGAATCCCTGCCAACCTCCACTCAGATCTGTGTTGAAAAGGAGGGGTGTGGAACAGGAAAGGTGCGATTGGGTGAAGTAGGCATCAGAGAGGCATTTAAATAAAACAGTTTACAATAAGAAATGGGAGGAAATCAGTAAATAAAAAGCAGGGACCAACAAGGATGCTATAATAACTTACTGATAGAAAACCTCTGTGCATGAAGGAATTGGCTGTTCATTACAGGTGGAGTTAAGTCACTGGGAGAAGCATGGTCCACGAGGAAGCATGAAAGACTAATGCAACCCTTTTTACTAGTTCTTTGTAGGTATAAGTTAGTCTTGCCCCCCAGCACAAGAGAGTACTGCTTCAGTAACTGCTCCCATTCAGGAGCTGAATGGCTCAAAAGACACTGCATTATTTGCTTAAAAACAATTAAATAACCTCATGCTTTCTCTGAGGGAATAGCAGAGGTCCTCTGCAGTGGCATGCATGAACCTGTGCTCCAGCTATGAGTCGTGTGGCTTCCTCTGCATATATAGTGAGTCTATAGCATTTCTCAGGGCCACATCAGGCTCAAGAGCCAATGCAAGAAAAGCTGCAGCTAGCATGGTTACAAGAGAGGAGTAGGAGTGCCTTTTCTGAGCTGTAAGACTAATTTTATCATGAAGTGGCTGCCCAGCAACAGCTTGGGCTTCAAATGCATTTAATCCAAACCTTAGAATCTGAGTAGTTCTCAGAAAGAGAAGGGGATGTGAAATGGCAAATACAAAAATAACTGGGGTAGAGAAACTTGAAGAAATGGAGTGTCAGAGAATGACCTGGTCTGTTGCACCATGTATTTTGAAGACTGCAGGACATCTGTAAGTGCATGGTAACCTCTTAGCAAAGCCTGTTTTCTGAAGAAGTGAATTTAGCACATTTCTTACTGGTAATATCTGGACAGGGAGCTTTGGGTGAAGTACAGTTGTAGGAGCTGCTAATATCAGTGACACCTGAGATTGGGTGAAATGTTGCATACCATCATCAGCCTTTTATGAGAAATATAGAAATAATGAATTAGAGGTTTGATTGGTAAGCAAAAGCAAGTACTCAGGTATGCCCCTTTTACATCTCTGTAGAGTATAACATCTTTTCATATTTGTCTAAGAACAGGAAGAGCTTCCCAAAAAACATCATTTTTTTTCCCTGTGGTTATTGCCTTCTGCTTTACGACAATCCTTTTATTTCACTTTAGATATTCTTGCTGCCAGACCCTTCTGTTCCAAGTCTGTGAGGCCATGCCAAGGTACCAAACCTACCATATATCCCCAGGGATTGTTTATTTCTCTGATTCACAACGTGACCAAATTCTTTTCTGCATAGTTCCTTATGTAGCTTCTCAGAAGCTAAGAGATCTGCCCACATGTGCAAGACAGGCAAGCAAGAATTTGGCCAGGAGTGCCCTACTCCCGTAACTGGTACATGGCTACCACAGTGGTAGGCTCTGCTGGAAGCAAATCACACTCTTTGGTATTAATAATGCTTTTAAATGGATAACTAGAAGGTAGAGAAACAACTTTGTGAGTCCCTTAGAAAAGTATAAAGCTTTTCTTTGGACGTTTCCCACTCAAGTACAAAATGCCAAACTCACTTATTTGTCCATTTCCCTTGCTGCTAAGGTCTGAATACCATAGAAGGAAGTCTGGATGTGCCTGGGGAACTTTGCTGCTCTGTGTCTGCAGTCCTATGGCATGGTCAGGGGGGCATAGGCAGCTGCTTGGGGACATCTGATCTAGCAGCCTTCTCTTTGATTTCCCTTTTCACCTCCAGCCTCCATTTTGGTTTGGGACACTTCTGTCAGTATTCCTTTGCTACTTACAGCACAACCTAATAAATGAGGCCTGATAGATAAGGTATCACTTTCTTCCTATCTCGACTGTATGTACAGAAGATGGAATATAATGCAGTGCTCACAAGAACTCACATTTTCTGTTTACTTTCTGGAGCTGTATTTTCCTTTATTTCCTCTGTGTTCCAGCTACAGAACTGTAGAAGCAGAATATTCTTTCTCATCAAGATGAGTTCACATGTTTCTTAGTGATATTTAGGAGCTAATCCCCCAAAGTCTCATATCAGGTCTGTGTACCAGCACACTGATTCCTCATGAGCAATTTGAAACGATATAGAGCTGCACTATGGTACATTCAGCTAGCAAGACTGCAAAATAAAGATGTAATTTAGCAGCTCTTCCTTTAGTGGTACAGTACATTTGGAAAATAGGAATAAAAAATGTGCTGTCACTTGAGAACATATGAGCTGGTGACTGCTCTGCTGAGAACAACTTCTGAACCACATCAGCCTGGTGATTTCCAGGCCAAAGGAAGGTTGCAGCAGAGAGTAAGCCCCCACTGGATCTTGTAGTGGCTCCAAGCTGAAAATTTCTGCTTATTTTCCACGTAGTGAACTGAACTAGGCTGGTGACAAATTTTGTACAGTCAGCTGCGCAGAGTCAGAATGAGTATTTAACCTGGGGAAAAAAGGATGCAAGAAGATAATGTATATATTTTGTGTGGAAGACAATTATTTTCGTGTCAATAAATAATTCATCTGGAGGTAGCAGTTTATTTCACGTTTTCTGGTTAGAGTTTGAAAGTTCATTGTTCTGGTCAAGGCAGGTCTGTAGTTTGGGGTTACTATTCTAAAAGTAAAAAGCAAGTGTACTACAAGGATTCTCTGCCTACCCATGAAACTTAAGCATACCTTTTCCCCTACTTACACATGCACAGGTTTCCATATTGAGTGCCTTTTGGGAATACCAAAGATTCTAAGGGTCTAAACCAACAGTTCTTTCCTCCTCCTCAGCAGCTGTCAATGTATAGCCCATTCAAGGACTATACTGTATAAATAACAGCACTTCATAATTAAACTCATCAGTAAGACCATGTAATTTATGTTAGGACAAAAAATATGTCTCAGATAATTTAGCAAGTGACATCTGGGTCGTTGTCAGATGCAACTGGATCTTGTCTGTCTCTCAGCTGGGGACCTTCCTTCCAACAGATGCTGTCTTTGAAATGGCTGAGACTCATTCAGCTTAACTCCGCTTACATACCTTTCTGCTTATTTTAATGCTGTTTGATTCTCCTGGATTCCCTACTCTCCTTATTAATTATATTTTAGAAAGATAACAAAATGTTTCAAAGCACTGTCATGTCTGTGGAATCCAGTGTATTGGATTTTTTTGCCTGGAGTGTCAAGCAAGATTAACCATTCTGATAATAGTAGGTTTACTGCATTTATAGCATGCAGTAAAAAGACGTTGCTAACATTCAGATAGAATTGTTCTTGGTCTTAAGGGGTGAAAATGGTAGACCCGGTGTTTAGAGGGCATTTTTGGGGTTTTGAAGAGCCCAGTCCCTCTGTTACCTTCTTCTGCTCCCTGGGACAAATTCTCGCTGCAGGGCTGGCTGTTACCATGGTGGCAGAAGGCAGCCCTTCAGAGAGTTGTGTAGGTATGAATGTTTGGCCAAGCACTTGCATTTGAGGTAGATGGTATAATTACTCTGTCTTTCAACACACACACGCACACACAAAATGTGATTTTGTTTTTCTCTGATTGCTTACAGTGAGATTGTCAAAATCTCAGCTTCTGAAAGCTAATTTGAGGTCAGCCTGTGAGTCAAGACTGATTCTGGATTTTTGTCAACTGTGAGCTGCAGCTGAAGGGTTTGATTTGGGAAGGAGGTCAGCAGCTGTGCTTCCACACGGCTCTCAGTGGCCGCTCCACAGCAGTCGGGCAGCATCTCCTGAGTGAGCCTCCAAGGTTCTGGGCTTCCTCTGAATCAATAAAAGGAGTTAAAAAGGAGCAAAATCCTTTTAGCTTAAATCACAGCTTTTCCAATTTTTTTTCTATTCTGTTGTTACTAAAAAGGAAAGGGAAATGCAAGTTAGGTCACTGGAATATACCCTCATGAAAAAGAGGCTGCTAAGCAGTCCACAGCTTGACCAGGGCCAGTCTCAGCTCATGCATTTGCAACTGAAACACCTCAATTTTCCAGAAGCCTCTAAGTGGATGGCTTTTGGTTGGAGTGGTACACAGACACTATAAACCCTGCAATTACTTTTTACTGTCGGACCATAAAATATAGATCTGTTAAAGTCTGGAGAAAGAACACGTGAACATCCTACAGTTCCGACCAGGGCAGATTAAAGTCTATTACAGATGATGAAAACAAGGTAGTAGAAAATCCATTAGAGCTACCTGTTGCCACTTTCAATGATAGTCCCTGTAACCACATTAAATCAAAGCATCTCTGGGACTTCATTACAAATTTGTTATATCAATACTGTATGCTGATATAAATAATAGCGTAACAAAATCAGGGAGAAGAAATTACTTTGCATTGTATGGCTTGGGGATTTGTGATCAATTATTTAGCATTTTTATCAGACAAACACTTAATGTTCTGTACTAGGGTGGGGCCCTGTAGTGCTTGGAACCGCATGCATACCGAGCAAATGAAAATCACTGGCTCAAAGTATTTTGATCATCTACATCAAGGTTTGGACAAAGCATGTGAAATGAGAGTAAAAATGATTGAACTCCTCTCTAGATACTGCTACTCTGTGACTGGAACTGTACTCATCTCCAGTAAAAGAATGGAAAGAAGTTTCTGCTTTTGAACTGCAGGTAACAGTATAAAAGAGGCTGACAGAAACCTGCAGTTGCTGGGTGTAATGCACCTTGCCCTTCATAGCCCTGTCCTCTTCTCACATGCCATCTAACAACAGAAACAAGACTGACTTGTGTCATTTCTGGAAATAACCAGATTAGCCAACAGTAGTTCATGAAAAGAACCAATAACTCTGTTTTCATGGTAAGAAGTGGAAGAAGATTGTCATCATGTTTCAGAAGATAGTCCAGAAGAAAAACTGGCCTTGTCCTCCTGCTGCCATCAGGAGGTTTGTATTTGAGTTTTCAGGATGTATGAGCTCAAAACATTGTAAGGAGATATGAATCAAGCATGCCAGTAGAGTTCAATGAAAGTAATATGAACCCAAAACAATGATTTCTTTTCCCCCCACAGCTTTATTTTCAATATGCAATTATCACATGCTGGTTGGTAGTCCTGCAATAATTAGGCACAACAGCGTGAGTGAAGAACATATCATCAATCTTAGCTTACAATTTCTTTGCTTTTGTTAGTTTATTCTAACTTCATCATGCTTAAATAGTGGCACGCATCTTTGAGAGAAAATGTGTAAAATGAAAAAAAAACACCCCAACATAAACTGTAGCGGATCCCTCAATTTCTAGAATAAATATGCAATTTACATTTTAGAAACCGAAGATTCATGCAGCCGGATTTTAACCATGGTTTGCTGAGCAGATAGATTGCATTTGAGATCATTGGTTTCATAAAAATAATTTTAAACAATAAATCTGAAACCCAAATTGAAAAAATGATACATTTGCAGAGATTGTCTCTGTGGGTACAGTTCTGATAATGAGGGCAGAGACTCAAAATACTCAAAGGATGTGGAAATCCAGTTCTTACTCAAGGTAGCCTTGCCAATCTCAGCCTATTTAGTCAATGCTTGCTTGCATGCCATATGGCAAAGCCAAAAAGCAGGAAATCTTCCTGTCCTCACACTAGTGGCATGTTATAACCAATGTCCCTAGTCTCTAGTATTCCTGAGAAGAAAAATTATGTTATTTAGCTGAGACTCCTGTGACCAACATTGAACATAGTTTCTCACCACCTCAACAGCTTTTGTAAGTGTATGTGTATGTATACATATGTACTCAGATATAAATATTTTAAAAACTGTTAACATCCATTCCCGTCAAGAGCAATATTTCTGCTGGGTTTAAGGGAGAGTAGAATCAAGCTGCAGTTCAAGGAAGGACTTCAGTTTGAGCTTTAAGGAGGTGACTAGTCCCAGAAACTTCAATTCAGCATGTCAGCAAATCCTTTGCTGACTAAAGACTTCCACAGCTCTTCTGGTGTGGAGGGCAGCATCCAAGCTGGATGTTACAGGATGTTGACCTCTCTTGAGAAACCCTTGCAGCAGCCAACCATCTGCAAAACATGCAGAGTAATCACAGTAATTCCCTTGGCAGCCTCTTTTACAGAGGAAAGGGGGGGAAAAAGAGCAGAAAAAAAGAAGGAAATCCATTTTAGTTCACGTTGAAATACTCATGATTATTGCCCTCACCTTTTTTTATTATTATTTTTTTTAGTTTGGGTTGTATTTTACAACATTTCTACTCTCAACACAGAATGTTATAACTGGGTCTTTGGGTTAATGAGTGGTAAGAGAGGAAAAAGAAAACGCGTTATGCTAGTTTGGTATTCTTCCCCGTTGACAAGGAGGGTAGCATCCTTAGAAACAAGCATGACTTAGGGGTAGTTCGTACTGTTTACCAGTTCTCCTCATGTACCACATGTAGCTTTCATGTCTTATTACACAGATTACAAACCTCCCTGACCCTATGAGCAATTTACCAAAGTCTTCACATGCCTAAAGGACTGTTGTCCCAGAACTTATATGAATCCCCTAATTAGGAACAAGGTACAGTGTATTAGGATCATGTCTTTCTCCCTTCCAGGTAGCTTTACTATAGCTTTTATTTTTATGGGGGAATATGGAGGGAAATAAGGCAACATTATTTCTGAAGCACTGATATATGTGATACACTGTGGTACCTCATACTGATGCATACTGATACGCCTGAGACACTTGTATAACTGATATTGCTACACCTGACACAATGAACTTAATCTGCTCCCCTGGTAGCTCTGGTGGCAGCCCCTGTTTTGCTGAATGCTGCCTCTGGTTAGTGACTGCTGAGTAATGAGCAGCATGATCAGGCCGCAGCTCTTTTATGTGGGAGGCTTGTTTACACAGGAGAGGTCAAAGCATGGTGGTGTCCCCATACTGAAGTAAGCCCGTGAGAGTCCATGAAGATCAATTTACAGAATGGGCACGCTTTGGCAGGTTGAGTTCTGAAATACACTGGGCATACAAATGGAGGAGCAGAAGGTAAAATGAGAGTATTTTTATGTACAACATGTACTAACCCTCTAAATACATTGTGAGCCCTCTAGTGGTTCTCAGCGGGCCCTGGAAACCTCCAGGAGCTGACGGGGGCCAGGTAGTCCATGTGCCCATTATGTTAATAGCAATACTGTTCTTTGGGGGTGTGTGCACATGTCATTATGTCAGGTTCTTATTAAAACCACAGAGATGAGAACTTTATTTCTGCCTACCTATGACAAAATGTTAGTCAGAACATAAGGAAGAATTCACCGAAGCCACTTTCCCCACTGAGTCCTCCCAATACAACAGTTGGTTTGCAGGAGATGTCAGGTGCTGGGGAGGCCCCTGTACACAGCCATGGCATGGTTCAAACTTGCAGAACCTTCGCAGATATGACAATATAATAAGCATCTGTGCTGCTGTCTCTATGGGGTTGAAATTGTGCCTGCCTGTCTATATGTGGAGGGTCTGCCAGCTGGTTCCTGAGGCAGTAACAGGGCTCTGCTGCCATGTCTCAGGTGGTCCTGGTGGAACACCACAAGATCATGCTTTCCATGGCAGATACAGGTCTGTTTTTCAACATGTCATGCTATCTGGGGTTCACTAAAATGGTTCAGTAATGACATACAGCGCTGCAAGCAAGAATTCGCATGGAGAGAATAATTTGGCTGGGGAATCCTAAGACTTCTTTGTTGTTGTTGTTGTTGTTGTTGTTGTTGTTGTTGTTGTTGTTGTTGTTGTTGTTGTTGTTTTCTGAAAGAGCTCAACTATGGGATTTCTGTGCAGGGAAAAGCATCATTCTGCTTTTATTCTAAACAAAATTCAGAATGCTTCTTTTTTTTTATAGAGTTGACTCATAAAGACTCCAGGAGGGCATCAGTGAGTGAAGTAAACCTATAATCCCCAGTGCAGTGCCTGCTATAGCACTGCTGTTTAACAGCCTTCTTGCTAATCAATTTTCTTCAGTTACCCAAATGCCATAGCTGCTATGTAAATAAATGGAAGTTTAAGAGTGTTCTTCACTGCTGTGTTCCTTATACGCCAACCATAAAATCAGCGTGCGTGTTAACATATCTACTCCGCCTTGTACAAACGGCTTTTCTTGTTTGTTTAGCTGTGGAGCTTGAGAAAAACAGAAACAGGGAAAAGTAATAAATTGCCTGTTCTTCTTGGGTACCATTTTAAAAATCTGATACCTCATTGGGAACCCAGGCGGAGAACAAAGATACGTATTTTAGAGTCATAAGAATGTCCACAATTTAGGTTGTTAACTTCTATCGTAGATTTTAAGCCAGACTTCCGCCCTTCAATTTTCTGAATAAAAGGGCTGTTTCTCATAGCCTTCTTTGAGTGTGACATCCATCCAGAGGAGACTTTTTCCTTTACAAGTATATATTTTAGTGAAATGTACTGTAAATGTAGTTCAGAATGAGTTGGTGTACAGAATTCTGTCCAGGAAAATTGAATCCAGCTCCATTGAGGTTGATGGCAAAAACAATATTGTGTTTAATGAAACTATAATTTCACCTCTGATGTTTAGCGTATGAGTGAGCAACATCTTTTAATTAACAATGCTTTTTTCCTAAGCAGGGTCATAGGAAGCTGGGCAACTGTGTTTATGTTTAATTTCTCTTCTGGTTTGTCCTGAGGGAAAGAGTAGTGATGATCAAGAAGGTGTGATCAAATACTGCATAGTTTCATTACTACAATTTGGTATCCTTTAACACAGAGATCAGTGTATTGTCTTCAGGAGAAAATGAGGGCACAGAGAAATGAAATGACTTGCCCTAAGTGATCCAGCAAAACTCAAAGTAAAGCAGAGGTCTTGTGTGTTTGTGGAACCGAAGAGAGATTTAAAACCAAGAAAATACACTGATACTGTGTTCCTCAAGTTGCACCGAGTTTCTCACTTCATATTTTCTTCCTGCCTTCATACTAATATTGGATAGTAAATCTTAAGTAAATGAAACAGTTTCAGTATCTAACATTTAAGAATTTTCCAAAAGTCTGAAGTTCCATTATCATGCCTGTGTAGGAAATGAATCCTTTCCTCTTTGGTTTTTTTTTTTTTTTTTTTTTTTTTTCATTCTGAGTTTAATTTTCCATTTCTTATGATGTTGTGTGACACATATCACAGACAACTTCAAATGTTCATTCGTTCTTTAGATAGACAATCTCAGTATGTAAATTCCTCCCGTATAATGGGAGATTATTAATTCAGCATTGTCTTGTACATTAACAGTAATTAATTTGCACAGATATTATTTATCAGTATTTTAGCATGTAGGAGGTTGATGAGCTTTTCACTGATTAAAATGGTGAGTCAACTGAGGTAAACTTTACTGACAGTCTGTAGGCATATGTGGTAGGATTTTTGACACCTAAGAGTTTCATAAAGCTGGAAAAACATACTACATTTTTCACTCCCCCGATTTTATCAATTTACGACCAACTGCTGATTTGCCCCTAAGCACACATACACGTGAACTTTTCAGCGTTTTATTAAATATTGAGAATTGAACCTGATGACATACTGCATATGCAAAGCAATACTGCAGTGTGTAGTTTAATTAATGGCCAAGTAAATGATTAAGCAATACATTTCTAACCAGAAAGATTGCTTAAGGAAGAACATTTCTGAATTTCCTAACAAAAAAAAAGGCAGTAGCTGACCCTACAAATACAGCCCAGTGCAAACTACTGAATGTGAGACTGTTTATATGAAAAATTAGAATGGAATGGAACTCAGCGAGGCCTGGTGAAACTCCATGATAGCAGAAAATAGAAGGCTTTTGTTTGTTTGTTTGTTTGTTTTCATTCTATTTTTAGTATGAGGTTCAGAAATGTGAACTTTTTTCCTTGTCTTATCTAGACCCTTTCCATTTAGGAAATCACTGGCGAATTTCTCTCTACTTTTCATTGGATTGAAAGCACACATGTATAGTATAAACAACTTTAAAATATGTAGTATATTTTGCTGTCAAAGATCTATGTCTGTAGTTAGTATGGCTAGTGGTTTGTTATAATAAATCATACAAATTGTCATGGGAACAGTGGAAGGCAAACATCACAACTGCATAGTAAAGAAACACTGATCATACTATTTAAATACAGTCATCCTTTATATAAAAATGTAAACGTTGAAACAAAATGACATTTTGAAAAATATGTATCTAAAGTTAACTGGTAGCAATAACACAAAACCATACAGATCACTGAGAACCATCATTGCCCTGTCTTCATTTCTGCTGTCCTACCTGTGCAGAGAGAAGTGAATGCGTATTTTTGTGGGGTTGGAAGTCTCTGCCTGTTGTCCGCTGACTCTTGAGCTCACAAATTACTCCTTCAGGGGCTTCCAGGAGGTGATCTGGCCAGGATCAGCCGTGGCGGATGAACTTTCATGAGCTATGGAGTTTGCTTTGAAAGTAATGCCTCTTATTTAAACCTGTGGAAAATACAACAGCTACAAAGAGCACAATAACTATTTGATAAAAAAAATTCTCAGCTACAAAGCACTATTTTTCAACATAGTCACCACCATTAGGTATGCATTTTTGCCAGCGATGAACGAAAGCATGCACGTTGTGCTCATAACAATCTGCACCAGCAGAGGT
Organism: Bambusicola thoracicus; assembly: GCA_002909625.1. Taxonomy (NCBI): domain Eukaryota; kingdom Metazoa; phylum Chordata; class Aves; order Galliformes; family Phasianidae; genus Bambusicola; species Bambusicola thoracicus. The sequence continues at coordinate 23,973 of PPHD01000008.1, forward strand.
GACCCGCTGTCACTGTAACCACTGTTGGAATGTATCATCCACCACCTCACTGTACTCACATCCGGTCTTTGGTCTCCATCAGCGTTCAACAAGTGTCAGTGAATGTCAGTGGGTGCCATTTTTTCCACATGGAGGAATTCAGTGACACACCTTTGCTTCATATGCACTTCCATGTCAGGCACCATTGTGTCAGGATGCCCCTCTGCTGCCATCTGTCACATGGCAACAACATGTAATGGGATATTGGTGGGAAGGGTCAGCCTCTACTGCCGTATCACCAACATCTGCCTCTGATGTCATGTGCCAACATCATAAAATAGGAGGAATTACTTTCAAAGTAATCCTTGTACAGTTTACCTCTTTGTTTGTTTCCCACCATTAAGCCCCACTCCATCCAAATCAGAGGATTCATAGGATTGGAGTAATTGTCCTCACATTAAAAGTGGCTCTGTCAAGTCACTACCAAACATCTACTGAAAAAGGTGCTCCTGTAACTGTTCTTTGTAGCCTTTCTTCAGTTGCAGGTACCTTTCTTCCTTCTCATATCGGCTCTGACAATCACAGCCTTTGGGAGAATTGGCTCAGGTGACAGATCTAGCAGAAAATTTCTCTTTTATTTGTGTTTATTTACAAGCAGTGTTAGGTTTCCACTGGGTCAGTTCTCAAAATTGATTTGCCTCAGGATCACAGCCATCCCACAGGGATTGAACAGGAGCATCTGGCTGGAGAAGAAGAGGAGGAAGGGGACCTCCTCCATCTTCCTTGGCAGGACTGAATGGAATGTGGAACCATAACCAGAAGACGAAGTGTGGTGGCAGGTTAAACCAACCCATGTTGGCAGTGCTGGTGCCTTGCCCACTCCTTTGCTCCCAAGCCACACTCCCGTCCAATCCTCACACCAGCTCTGGTACTCAACTGAGTATGCAATGAAGTAACTGCAGGAGATGACGTTGCAGTAAGCTCAGTGCTTCCTTGCAGTACTCCTTGCCAGCTGCTTTGAGTGAGATGCATTTCCTTGGCTTGCTGCATATGCAGGCAAGAGCCCACCCATCCTGGTGTTAGGGAACCGACAGGGCAAGAGCACAGGACCACTGCAGATGGGATGCAGTTGGTCTTGAGCTCCTCTGAGCCTCTGAGATGTCCAGAGGTAATCAAGAGCTCTAGCTGTGAAATCATCTTTTTGAGAGGTGCCCCAAAGTCTTCTGGGTGTCCACATAATTATCCTCTTAAGAAACAGAAGTCTCCTTATGGTAAAAGTTGCGGGTTGATTTTAAAGTATGCAGAGTCAGCTGAAAACAAATTGTATGTGACAGCTATCGCAAAACTGCAGCTTTATCATCCTTTACTGATGGCAGTCTGGATGTCAGAACAGCGTTGAGAAAGTTAGACACGCTGCTGTGGCAAATGTCAAAACCAGACATGATGGGAAGTACCTTTTCTGTGCAGACACACATGCATCCCAGAAGCCAGAACTGTCTTACTGCACTTGGCCTATAAAAACTTACTTCTTATGCTACACATGCCATTTCAGTTTTGTTTTCTTCTACATGATGAGCAAATGTGAGCATTTGGGTTTAGTAAGCCACAGCTATGAGACACCTCTGCCAGGGACTCTGCACAAATAACTATTCTGTGATAACCTGGATGTCACATCGACTTTCAGAAGATGGAAGGGACTCGTGAAATAGAACAGTTAAGTTTAATTTAAAAAACAAAAATCAATTATGAAAGCAGCTGTGAGAGTAACTGAAAAAAAAAAAAACCCAAAACACAAAAATCAAACAACACAACCCAAAACAGAAAGTAACCGCCCTTTTGAGACACAAAGATTTCACTGTTTCAGACTTGATTTATGATTGTATTGTACCAGTTTTATGCTAGTATAAAAACAGGATGGTAGAAACGTTGAATATCACTAAGTATGCATCCTTTCAGTTCTGTCATATGCTCTCATAAGCATAAAAACAGCTAATAGTTGTGCAAATCAAAGAAAACCTATAAAAATGAAATGGTAGAGATGTTAGATGCAGGGAAGGATAATACCCTTCATCAATGCAGATTTACTGCAGTGATCCATACTAAGGGGAAGAGAAATTTATGGAGAAGCTAATTTTCAGTAAGATAAAGGCTTCTTGAAACACAGCATTAAAAAGTCTTTAATAAGTAATTGAACCAGATGGATAGTTTCTTAAATACTCTAAATAGACACCTTCTGTGTTTGACTGTCTCCATCTTACCACATTATTTAATGCTTACAGCTCTTCTAACCATACTCTGTTCTAGCTGAGCTTGTGCAGCACTTTATTAGCTGTGGAGATCCTTCAATTCACAGTGAGTTAGTCACAGAATTATATTCTATTCCACAGAAGCAAGTTTGTGACTCTTTCTATAAGATCAACCCATTCTAAATAGATATTATGCTACATGTTGCAAAATTTATACACTTCACATGAATATGTCACTTGTCATGAGAATTCATATTTCCTCATTAAGATTTCAAGAGGTTTTATCAAGTGCAAAAGGCATTACAGATTGCACTTAAAAACACTTCAACGTTCTGGAAATGCCAAGGAACCTGATTTTGAGCGTCGTTATTTGAAGAAAAATTTCAATATGCAGGTGCTCGATAGGCTGCAGTAATGCAGGAAACTAACATGTAAAGGGGACTGGCATGGATGGGGTTAGCTTACTGTGAGAAAAGCACACTTTGTGTGGTAGCAGATTGTTTCCATAATGCAATATCAAATGACTTAGATTAATTATATAGGTGATTATCAGTTACGTTTGTCTATTTAAAATACTGTGAATGTATTCATCATCTGATTGTTTCGAAGAAATAATTTGGCTTACATGTAGTGAACAATAATCTGTGGCAGTGTTACTTTTACAGTAAATGTACTTGAAGTTTATGAGCAACAGCACAGGGGACATAAAGATATCTGTTTGGCATTTCCAAGTTTAATGAGTCTTCCACAGAAGAAACTTCTGAGAAGACTATTTTATCCATGTACATATCTATGTACACTCATTTACTGTAAGTGAAAGCAGATTTGTGTCATCTGTTACGTCTGCTTTGATTAACTATGGATTATTTGCCCTTTGCTGCTAATGTTCTGTGGAGCCATTTGTTTTCTTGTTGAGTTAATGATATTAAAGGAAAAGATATTGCTTTCTTTTTTATGATGAATTAATTCTAATAGTCATTGCTTAAAATGCAAAAGATTATCAAATCAAGGAAACACAAACCAGATTGCCTGCTCTCTCACTTCTCCTCTGTAGGAGTGTGCACAAACACGGACTCCTGGGACAAGGAGTTTATTACAGATTAAGGGGGAATATTTTTGTGAGAACCCCCGTGTTAAATTATTCACAACAAATCATGTGTCTCTCAGGGCACACAGCACTTGCGTATCTACTGGTAAAATCAGGAAGGAACCTGGTCTAAATTTATCTCCTATTAATCCTGAAGAGTTTCGATAAAGGCTTAATTGTGAAGGAGTTTCCAAGTAATCAGCAGTGGCTGGTGAATGTATTCAAGCCTGGTGAAAATAACTGCTCTGCTGCATATTTCAGAGTCTTTGAGATTAAGAATGTAGCTTTATGGAATTTATAAAAAGGAGAATAAATAAATACATCAAGGTGTGATCTCTTACTGATCATTTCTTGTAATTGCTCTCTTCCTTCCTTTTACCGTGTTCTCCTGTGGCCAGCCCGAGTTCCTTCCTTGGGGCTGGACATCCCACACCAAGCCCTTCAAGGGCCCATGAGGCCTCATAGCGGTAACAAGGAGAACTCTCCAAACACATCTTCTCAAGAGGAAGAGAGAAAATGAAGAGTCTGTGTTTTGGCAGCATTAACCAAGGAGAGATACCATACCTGCTACGGATGAGACCCACGGCACTGCTCTGACGGTTATCTTCCTTCCTTTTCCATGGAGGACTTTGTTGATGGTATTACTTTCTCCATTTGACAGATTGAAGCACCTTTTCTATTCATGTTTCCTACTGGAGTTTTACAGCAGAAACCACATAGGAGTGCCTGAAAAGTCCACAACTCTCCGACCATAGGTGGAAGGAGAGGAGGTGGGCTCACAAACCCTTCAGTGGACTCTTGGTCCAGAATTTCATTGCCCCTGCATCTTTTGTGAATGAAAACAAATTGCTGATTGGTATTAGTGAAACTGGTGTTACAGCAATGAGAATGTAGACCCTAAGCATGTTTTAACTCAACATTATAGAGACTTTTCCATTTAGTCGCTGTTTTTTTCTGTTTTGGCACTGTTGTAGAAATGTAAATTAGAACTAGCAATGAACAAACTTATTTCTGTTCCTAAGTACATGCTGAAGTTTTGGCCATCAGATATAAGTTTTAATTACCACCGGGGAATTGAATAACAGCATTTTTTTCCTTTGCTTCAGACTGTAATTATCTCATTTTACACCTTTATGGTCACTGCTTTTTTTCCAGGTAGATTTTGTGCAATCCTTCATACTGTGTTAAAAACGAATCAGAAATTACTAGAAACATAATTAGGACTGAAACTAGGAACAGCTCTTCCTAATAATTGCAGATGTGATGAGTAATTATAATTTATGTTGGCTTTTCTATGTCCCCATGAATTTTACAAAAAGCAAACAAACAAAAACAGGTCGACGACCCCCTCCTTTCTTTCCCAAAACTCTCCCTTCCCCTCCTAGCTTCTACGAACTGTGGCCACTCTAACAGAAAGCAGAAAAGTTCAAACAGTCCGGGCTGACTTCCACAGAAGAGAAAGGGAAGTGAGGTCTGGGCACTTTTTCTTCCTGCCTTGCACATTCTTCTGTCTTGCAAAAGTGTTTCTCCCTACTGCTGCCTGCAGACCTCAGTTCAATAGGAGGAGGAGCTCTGTGTTCCTGCTGAGCAGTAACAGCAGTGGATCTAATAATTGAGCTGGAAAATTAAGAGGACTCAGTAAATGGGAGCTCTCAGTTCTAAGTATGTTGTACTTAAGGATGTGGTTTAGTGGGTAATATATGTGGTAGGTGGACGGTTGGACTAGATGATCTTACGGGTTTTTTTCCAACCTTAATGATTCTATGATTCTACGAATCTGTGTTGTGGAGCTACAGGAAGACAGCACAGATGTTTGCCCCAAATCCTATTTCCAAGCATGTTGTCTGTTTATGGTTCCATTGCAACCTCCTTGACTTCAAGATATTCAGAAGTGCTTTAAGCAATTAAAGCAAACAAACAAACAAACATTTTTTTTTTCCTAAAACAATTGTTTATATCTGGGTGAAGGTGTGCAAGCTTAGTTTTTTTCAGTAACACAACAGTTGTTTTGCATTTCCACCACCTACGTAACTTGAAGTCTAGTGCCAACTCAAGCAGAGGTGAAAGTTGAGACATTTGGCACCATATGGTGGACCATCCACATGTTATTATTCTGTCCTTTCGGTCAGACAGCAAAGATTTCCCTCTTGTATGATTTTCTTTTCTGTTTGCTTTCCTTGAAATCAACATACAAATAAAAGCTAAAAAATCAATAGATGAATTATGTATAATTAATAGCAGTGTTGAATGATCTAATGAGATCAGAGTGCTTTTTCTCTTTCTTTCTTTACTTCCCTGCCCTTCCACAGAATAAGAAACTGGCAATATGCCTGAAAGCCTCTTCCAAAATTTTGCTTCACAATCAGTGACTAGAAAGATCCGAACATTTCCTGAAAGTATGTGGTTTGCATAAGGTCACAGTAAAGATCAAATGGAAAAAATGCATCATGTACCAGTTGAGATATAAGAGTTTTTTGCCCACTAAATCTACCTTTTTTTTTCTCATTTTGAATATTTCCTGGAAAAACAACAACAATACATAATTAGGATATCTCTAGATATTTTAATATGCATATATCTGCACTTACATATATACTCATATATGTATTAATATGCAAAACATTTGCATTTTCAGATGTAACTGTGACAATCAACTTGCTTCAAAAAACTAACCAATAACAAAAAGTTGAAATTCTTTTGACAGACAAGAAAATGTGGATTCAATTAGATTTGGAAAAACAACTACTTGGATAATATGCTGCTACAGCAAGCATTAGCTATTGCTCCTCATGGCAGCACTGCTGAGTAGTCACCTACAGATAAAGAAGTGTGGCAGCTGTCTGTAAACATTACCAAGGCTTGCATGCTATGGCTAATACTATTTTTTTCTAGGTTGTTTACTGAAGTTAACAAGAAAGCAGATAAAATAAATGGAATATCAGTATAGCAGTCTTCATATAATCATAGTCTGGCTTAGGTTGGAGGGGACTTTTGAGATCATGCAATTCTACTCCCTCTGCTGTTAACAGGGCTGCCTCCCACCAGCTCAGGCTGCCCAGGGCCCCATCCTACCTGGCCTTGAGCGCCTCCAGGGATGGGGCATCTCAGCTTCTCTGGGCAGCTATGCCAGCAACTCACCACCCTCTGTGGAAAGAATATCTGCCTAACATCTAACCTAAATTTCTCTTCTTTTAGTTTAAAACCATACCCCCCGTCCTATCACTACTGGACCATGTAAAAAGTTGGTCTCCCTCCTGTTTATTATGCTTCCTTCAAGTGCTAGAAGACTGCAATGAAGTCTCCCCAGGGCCTTCTCCAAGCTAAACAATTCCAGCTCCCTCAACCTTTCTTCATTGGAGAGGTGCTCCAGCCCTCTGATCATCTTCATGGTCTTAAGAATGCTTTGAAAGATTTGGACCTACAGTGTGTTGTCTGGCTTACAGTGTATCTGAAGTTCATCCAAAAGTTGGAAGGGACCACAGGAAGTCATCTATTATAGCTAAGAGATAACAACGTAGATCAGTTTTTGTGGCAATTAAAGTACGTGTGATGAAAACAGAGATGCATGTTTAGATTAGTCAGTTACACTAGATATAATTGGTGCTGAAACTTCAGTAATTGATTGCCAGATTTGTTTCTGTTCACTTTCTAGGTGAATATTTGGGAACGTGAGAAGAATCATTAGAAGTTCTTCTTTCAACACATACCAGGGTAATGATTAGCAAAACATCTGAAAACACACTTTGCAGTCCTCCATAGAACTGGCTGCTTGCTTGGCTCAATAATTTCATCTCAGGCTTTGTCATATGTTGTCTTTCCTCTGTTAAAATTTTCCTGATCTCCAAGAGTGACATTTTTTCCACCTTTTTTTTTTTTTCCTACCCTCTCATGCTGGAGACTAACATGAACTGTATGATGGAGTCATCATTTATGTAGATCAGTAAAAATATTCACTCAGAGTTATTCACACATCAGGGCAGCATTTTGAATGGCATTTTAACCATGCAGAACTCTGGTGGGTACCAAAGAAAAATGAATTGACAAGGATCGATATTATTCACACAGTTATCTTTTCTGTTTTGCTTATGGCAAGACCCAGGATTATAATTTATCATAGTTCACTTCTGAAGTCTGGTGTTGTCATGTAAAGCCAAACAGAACAGATGTTGTTATGATGATGATTATTAACACTATTATTGATGGTGTTTACAAACTAAAGCCTGTTGAGGAGAGCACTCGCATACTTTAGTTCCATGGAGCTGAGAGGAACTCTGAGCTCTCCATGCTTGTTTAATTGTTATTCTAAACAGGGATAAACCTGAACATATGTTTAAGTGCTTCACTGAACTGGAGCCTTTTAGAGATATGGAAAGTCTCATTTTCTTCATGAGACAAACCTTTGTTCATTCCAGCTAGACCTTGCAGGCATAAATCAAGCTGAAAAACCAGAGAAGTATCTCCCTGCATAAATTCTTGGATTGCTTAAACTCAGCACCTAATTACAGAGCTGGTGAACCTAGATACACTGAAGGCGGTTTGAAAGGCTGCCTGAAACATCATGGGCTGAGATGCCTTTGTCGGGAGCATTGTGCTATGATGTGTAACGTGGGTAGATTCCTGTGGGATGTTGACAGTTTGTGGGAAATGCATGTAGGAGGAACTGGGTTACAAAGACCTGGGTTTTTTCTTTAATATTTGTTCCCTCTCATGGTACTGTTTGTGGTCCTGGGGAATTTTTCTGTTTTGTTTTGTTCTCTTTTTAAGGTAGGGGGAAGAAGGATCTTCTGTTTTTGGGAAAACCTGCTCAATAAATGCTGCACATCATGAGACACTTGTTCATGAAGATTTGATAGTACATGGAGCCTTCCTTCCCAAAAAGATGCTGGTTGATGCTCCTGAAAGCTATCATGTTCCTTTTTTGCTCATGTCGTTTATGTGGAGTGATGATCATTTGATAGGCCATGGATTTATGTAATAAATTAATTAGCTCTGCAGTGTTTCCCCAGATTTCTGCCTGCCAGTCTGTTCCCTCTGGGACTTGTTCAGTTTTTACAAACAGTAACAAATAGCTCTCAGGATTCTTATTTTATTTTAAGTCACTTGTAGGGAAAATGTTTTCTCCTCTTCCCACCAGAAGTGGAATTTCCTCTCTCCCCCTTTATTCTGGCCTGAGGCATTGGGTGGATGAGATTCACTCCTGCACTGTCAGCGGGTTCTCTGCATGCAAACACATGGAATGTATGTTCAATAGCTTGCAGCAATGCAAGGATAGCACCAGAAGCTTTGCCATTGGAAAAAGATGAATCTTACCTCCATGAAAAACTTGTGATTCTTACATCTAATGTCAGCAGGGCATCAGATATCTTGTTTGAAGTTGTAATGCCTTCAGGTATAGAAAAACAATTTTCATGCTATTCTTCCTCCCTTACTACCCTTTTCCTGCCCTTTCTGTATTGAATCGGCATATGATATCAGACCAACATCTGTTTTATCTAAAGAAGGTACGTGTAACTTCCTGATAATTATTTATTTAACTTAATGGATTTGCATATTCTTTATTAGAGTTTGGTCCATTTTAAACCTGCTAGAATTAAGAGCTTTTGAGAATAATTTTTTATTTGTGTTGTGTGAAAAAAAAACCAACAGTCTTTATCACTTATAATGGCTTTTTTTTATCATGTAATGTTTCCAATTTCTGAGTGACAGAAATGTTGGATAGAAGCGTATGATATTTCATTTGTATTAGAGTCATTATATTGCAACCTCTAATACATTCCACCTTATTTTGCCTTTAAATTAAATGGACTTAATCCCTTTTATCTTTTCATATAGAAAATCTTCTCTACTTATTTTAATTATTTTTATCTCAATCTCCTCTGTTTCTTTTATAAAAGCATTGACCAAATCTGAATGCAGCATCTCAGCTGACAGTGTAATATTCATTTACCTATCACATTATGCTATTTCTAATGTATTTCCCATCCTTTTTCTAATGCCATATGATATATCATCTGCCTTTTTTTAAATTTTATTTTGATGACATATTCTACAGAAGTACTCCTGCGGACCTGTCATTTGGAGTCATATGGCCATTTTTCAGAGTGCCACAGTTTAGAAGCCAGAAAAGTGTTTGAAACTTCTCAATCACTCCTGCTAGTGCTGTTTACTTTTTATTTATCAATATGCACTGCACTCCCCTTCCCCTCACCCAATTAGAGTCCCCTTTATGTTTTTCATCAATTTTGACCAGCACTTCATATGCACGTGTGCATTCGTGTGTCTGTATTCTGCGGGTAACCTCCCTTTACACTTAGCCCTTCCTTGGGTTCATTCCTGTCAGCAGCACTGCCAGAAGACAAGAGACGCCCAACGCAGGCCATTGAGGTTGGTTGTTCTCTCTTTGTTTCACGCCTCTATGCTGTGCTCCAGTTATTAGTGCAGAGCTGTTGCTGGAGCTCATGCAGGCACATCTGAACTGCCTTTGAACTTGTTAGCTCAGGTAAAGCTGGCAGCAGCAGGCAGTGTGGGAGGCTGTGAGCCCTCCTGGCTTGCAGGCTCCAGATAGGTAGCTGTGATGATCTCTGTGCTGATACACCTACCCTCCTGCGGTATGTGAGCAAGCCAGCCAGAAATAACTTGTGCATTGCTCCTCAACCTTCAGCTGTACCTCTGAGTGCGACTCGTTTGTAGCCACCGTGTCTCAGCCAATCCCAATCCACTACACATGTTAAAAAGACTTTCTAGAAAAAAAATAATGATCACAGGCTTTTTGACAGTTCTAGTGCATTCTAGCCACTGATGTGACTCCCTTGATTCCTGCTTTTATAGACCTCTGTCTAACAAAACCTATCATCAGTTGCTTACTGTCAAACTACTGTCGGTGGGATTTTTCCCACGCTCAGAAGCACATGCAAATGTAGTAAAGGATCTCTATTTTTCCAGTTGGCAGAAGGAATACTCTCTTTTATGAGATGTAATTTAATTTCTCAAAATTTCAAAATCTCACTATCTGTTTATTGTAGCATGCAGAGCAAATACGAATTCCTTGGTACTGTGCTCTGAAGCCTACTTGCTGATAACTGGAAGTGTTGGCTGTTCTATCATCTTTACAAACCCAGACCAAAGGAACATTCAGATTGAGCAATAATTTGAGCAGGATTAAGAAGAAGGGAGAGAACACATGGCCAGTTAGTCACCAGGGGTACACACACAAGCATGAAGTAAATCCCCAACCTGTCATAGCAATGCACTTAGTTACTGGAAATGCAATATGAGCTTAGTTTCGTGAGCAAGGATGAAAGAACTTGATTAACCTTTGTAAAGCATTTTCCACCCACACAAAAAAGTGACATCAGATGCTTCATATGGCAAAAACACAAGTCAGCATTTGGGAGACTTCACAGCAAAAGACAGAAATGCATCCTTACCATTAGTGAAATTGGTTCACTTAACTTGCTAGGTGCTTGCCGTGGGTCACTTGAAATTTCTCGTAAGTTATTTGTGGATCTTATTGGCTGACGCAGAAAGAAAACCCTTCAGCCGCGTACAGAAAGCACCTGCTGCAAGTTGCATTATATTTTTCTATGCACTATGAAACAAGGTTTTGATTTTAATTTGAGGAATATTGTACTCTCCAACATGTTTCTGCTGGAATCATTGGCACCGAAGAGGTATTTTCTTATGGTCAGTCATTAGCAGGCCTTCGAACAAAAGCCTAAAGCTTTGGAGTAAGAAGTTAAATGAGCACCAACGACACAGTGAAGTAAAATGTGGGCAAGCACCATCTACCTTTGTACAACATCAGGGTGAATTTCAGTCTGCTTCTGTGTCACATGCAAAGTACTCTAGGATTTCTGAAGTTCATGCCTATTAATCTTTGCAGAGCATCTCAGTGCTAATATTTTGAGTTACTTTCAAAACAGGTTGAGGGTTAGTTCCTGCATGACCCAGCACACAGCAAGAAAGGAGTTGGTTTGAATTGACACTTCTGACATACGTAAACACACTTAGTTCTCTTTCTTCACTCATACCCCCCAAAAGTGTTTGAGAAATAAACTTTGAAGTCCTGGGAGAAGTAGCACGTGCCTGTGAAGGGAGCAGGCGGGGGTGGCAGAAGTGGTGGAAGGAGTTCAGTTTGTAAACACGGCAGCCAGGAAGACAGTTATTTATAACACTTGCGGTAGAGAGGGGGCCAGCCCACATGCTTTTAAAACACAGTTTAAGTAGTTGCAGAACGTGGTTAACTCTGCTGTTTGTAAACACATGCCACTAGTAGTCTTCGCTGGCAGCAAGGAGAGCAAGAGGAGAGTGGTAGCACTGACCAGGTCTGGCACTGGACACTCAGGGAGTGCCCACTCAGGCCTTGCCAGGCCTAGCATTAGCCGTGCTCCTGGGCAGGTCTTGGCTTTCCCTGGGGGCAGCACAGACAGGAGCCATCCTTTCCTCACAAATCAGAAATCTTTGTTTGAAAACACCGCTCTGACAGCACACAGCTGAAAATTTGAACTCGTTCTTAAACCACAGAATATCTCATTTTCAGCTGGGTTTCATGACTATCAAAGAGGAAGTTAATTGTGAGAGGCATATGATCATGAGACTATACTTGTTTGGACTAACTTCAGAAAGAAATACATTTTGGACACACAACAATTTTTAAATTACTGCTTCAGTACAGTCACATTTAGATTTTATTTTTTTCTTCTGTGTGGAGCATAGAGTGAGCTATTCTAGCTGAATGTACAGCACTCAAAGTCCCATGATGTATGCATGACATGGACTTGACACTGCTGCTACATTCTTCGGTTCAACAGCCATGTGAAGTCTATATCATCCTGCGCTAAGAAATGTCAAAAAATTGCTTCATCTCAAGAGAGGAAGGCTGTAATTTAATGCTTGGCCATGCAAACTCAAATCATGCATGTGTCTGTTTAGATGTGTATGCATGTATATATGCATACACACAAGCAGATATTATATATACACACAGGCATTAAACTTAGTTCACTCCAACGATAATGCTTCCTATTTATTTTCAGGGGAGCTGCAAGGGATGCAAAGAACACAATAATGCTATCTGACAGAGCAAATTCTTAGCTACAAATAACTATTTTTCAACGTATCACCACCATTAGCTGTGTGTTTTCACCAGAGATGAACAAGAGCTTGATTGCCAGGCTCATAAAAATCTGCACCAGCACAGGTGACCCACTGGTTTACAGCTGCTATGATGGCACTGTTGGGAGGAAAATGTTACCCGTACTGTCCATCCCAAACAGAAGGAAGTCAAAAGGCACTAAATCCAGACTATATTGTGGGTGTGGCCAGATAGTTCAGCCAAGACTAGCAATATACTTTACGGTCTTCAAACTGGTATGAAGTCATGTGTTGCAAAAGAAAAGTCTCCTTCTCTGGCTACCTTGGGAAGTTTGAGCCTTCAGCTCAGTCAGCATCATGATGTAGCAGTCAGAGTTGATGTTTTATCCAGGTTCCAGGAAATCCAGAACAATAATCACCCCTTTCCTATCCCAAAAGACAGTGTACATTACTTTACCCTCTCAGGGCTGTGTCTTGAACTTTTTCTCCAATGGGAAATTCATGTGATGCCCCTCCATGGACTCCTGTTTTGACTCTGTCTGGTAGTGGTGACACCACATCTCATTGCTGGCAATGATGTGATCCAGGAAACTGTCACCTTCAGCCTCTTACTGGTTCAATACATCCTAAAAAAACTTGCATACAATGTTCCTTCTGTTCTTGTGTGAGCATTCATAGTACTCACCTGGCACACAATTTTCAATTTTCCAGTGTTGCCATCGTTTCCAATGCATTGTAGCTGATATTCTCAGTTCCCTAGTCATAAGCTGATGATCAGTGCATATGAGCTGACCAAGGCACTCTTTATTTCATGGTGAGACCCCTGTGCATGGCCATATGGAACGTGGCTTGTCTCATGTCACTGTCACCACTGCTGAAGTGCACCACCCACCGCCTCACTGCGCTCACATCCACTATTTGGTCTCCATCAACATTCAGCAAGAGTTGATGAATGTCAGTGGGTGCCATTTTTCCTGTATGGAGGAATTCAGTGACACACTTTTGCGTGATATGCGCTTCCATGTCAGATGCCATTGTGTCACTGCACCTCTGCTGCCATCTGTCATGCGGCAACAAAATGTAATGGGATATTGATGCAAGCTTCAGCCTCAACTGTCATATCACCAACATTCGCCTCTGACATTGTGGGCAACATCATAAAATGGGAGGCATTACTTTTGGCGCCACTCATTCTGTACAACTATTTTTTAATTCCTTTTTCCTATAATCAAAAAGCCCAAACCAAAGCAAGCCAACAAGAACAACAGCAAAAAAAATAGCAAGTCTCTCTCCTTTCTCTTTTTATTTTTTCTTTTTTTCCTCTTTTTTCTTTAAATAGCAGGAAAATACTCAAGCATTTTAAATGACGGTGCAGCATTCAGAGGTCCAGCTCAAGAGATGTGAACTATCCCAGCACAGAAGCTTCCCAGGCAGCATGAAAGGAAATTTCTGGATGACATTCTGGCTCTACTGAGGTCGGCAGCTGTTTTGCTACTGACTACAATGGAGCCAGAATTTAATTCTCTTTCCCCAGAACAGAAACTAGGAAGTAGAGTTAATACCTGGGTACAGAACTGAGGGAGTTTTATGGTCTGGGTATCAGGGACTTGTTCTTGGCTCAGAATATTATGGGATGAAACAAGAATGGAAACAATAGAAAAAAAAATCAATGATTATTTGATTGATTCCCTGGTGCTTTGGAAAAGATAGGGAATTATGATCAGTAGTAGCTCATATGTGACCTTATGGCAAGATTTACAAGAGCCCTCCCACACATGACATTGAGAGAATGCATTTGACAACTTTTGCTCTCATTAAAACAAAATAAAACATATCCATGAGCAAATTCAGAAAGGTCAATTTTGAAAGGAGAAAGTTTAAAAGCAGCAAACATTTGCTCTCAGAAGAGAAACATTTAAGTACCCTAAAATGCAGGACACCCTGAGAAATTCCAATACTACACGCAGTGATGAAAATTGCTGCATTCTCAGCAACATCATGAAGTGCATTAGGTTATAGATGTCAGAATGCAACATTGGTATGGCATTCAAAGGAACTTAGAAGTTACAGTTTGTATCCAGTCTGTGAAGTTTTAGAAGTATGGAAAGACTAAACAGAATTCACATTTAATGAAGGTATACATGAAAATATACATTCTAGCAATGTATATGTTAGACTTGTCTAGTCAAGTAGGCAGACCACAAACCAATTTGGAGATGCAAAGCATGAGAAATTATGTACTATGTTTGTAATAATAATGTCATAATGTACAAACTTCTATTACAGATGTTAGCTTTTTTCTTTTTTTTCCTTTTTTAGTCAAATATTGTTATTCATAGAGATAATGTATAAGCTGAAAGTGTCCTGGCCCTACAAAATGTAAAGATGGCATCTAGGAAACTGCACAGATATCAGAGCCCATCATCTCGTATGGGATGGCTCATTCAGTGGAATGAAATGCCATTCTTCTCACCGGATCACAAATATTGTTTACTCTGAGAATTACAGGAAGCTTCTTTACCTTAGTATTCTCCCACGTTAATATCAGGCTAACCTCTCTGCTATGTCCTTGTGTTACCTATAACAACTGACAGTCAGCAACATCTTCTGGGTCTCCCACCTATGCTTTCTGGCTGATATTTTTTCCTTGGAAATAAATCAGGGAGTCAAATTTCAGCACTAATTCAGTTGTGACGGTACAGTTTTATACTCCTTACGTTGCATTGCAACTTTGGGGGGATTTTACCTATGTTTTGAATCATTTGATCAACAAATGATAAATTGATATGATCTGCAGATACTTTCAATCTAACGTGTCACAGTAACTATGGCTAATTATTTAAATTGATAGCAAACAACTTTATAGGACTTATTTTCCGTGAATTTGTTTTTAAATTACACATAATTATCTTAGACTGGGATAAGTGGTTAACTGACAAGCAAATTAATTGAGACAAATGTCTCAAACCGTGATCTCTTTTCAAGGAAAAGAAATACTACAGTAAAGCTAGTAGTGGTTGTATAAGCATTTTATGTACCAAAGATTCTAGATAGGAAAGTTTCAGCATCAGTAATTCATACATAAGGTTGCATGCTAGCAGACTCTGTTGCTTGTACTGTGAAACTGGAATATTTGTTTTGAAAAGGCACAAATCCTGAAGCTGGAATCACTCAGTCACTTCTTTAGTTACCCAGTTGTTTTTAGCACTACAACTCTTTTTTTTTTTTTCTGTATTGATATATTTGTAGGGGCATAGGTGACATTTAATCAGAGAAAGAAGCAATTCGAGTTTCTCATTCTCTGCCTACCAAATCTTGATGCTACCCAGCTGTAAGAGCCTCTTACATCTCCCATGCCCCAAACAGCAACAAATGAGCCCATTAGATATTTTTTCCTGCTAAAACAATCAGCTGACGTCCTCACATTTTAAGAAGAACAAACAATTCAACAGTAATTTCTACAGCTGTGAGAGTCCATTCTGTGAAGGGACTGCACCCACAGTGCACAATGGAAGTGAGTTTAGGGGAGACTTCAGTAAAAAGGAGACTGTGCTGTGTAGAGGGATAGTCCCAATGAGATTAAATGGAGATGAGAGCATGAAGGTTGTCTCGGTGTAAATATGAACATATGAAAAAAGATTGTGGATGACACCAAATTGTACCAGATGACAAGAGGAAAACATGACTGGGACAATAGTGTTACCAACTTCAGATCTTTTGGAAAAATTTAGAATGGATGTGATGAGAGGGAGGGTGTGGAAATGTGTCTGATGGTGTGCTACTGAATGAGTGTGTGGGAGGGTGTAATAGTTGTTTTTAATTTGTACTAATGATGTTGTTGTAAGAGTGACTTAGTGGCATCAGGTTCCTTCCTGAGCCAAAAGGAAGGAGAGAGAGTCCCTCCTGCAGCCCATCAATTCCCATAGTGGCTTGTGGGATCTGTGGGATGCAGAGAGTTGCTATCCCAGATGAGATGCTCAAGATGTGACCCTCAGAGGCATCGCAGCAGCCTGCCTTCAGAACAGACAGTAAGCTGCAGCATCTCACTGTGGCAGAACTGTGCTTAGACCAAACATCTCCGAGGTAACGTTGGCCTCCCTAGGTGAGCTGGACCGCCTGCGTGGTCACAGTCATCCCAATGGATTGTCACTAGTGGGTGGCCCTTAGAGCACCACTCGGATCTGTCCTCCTGGCCCATGCTTTGCTCCCCTAAAGCAGGAAAACCGGGTGGGTATGGGTGTTCTGCAACTCCTGAGAAATACTCTCCCCATTTTGGATAGGTCATTTAATTAGAAACAGTATTGTTTGAAGAACTCTGCAAGTTGTTATCCATGGCTGATGTATCAAGAAACTAGAAAGTTATGAGACTGGCCCTTACATAAGAATTTTTTCATTGGTCCCTTTGCAATCCCATGCCTTCAGAGAGTGATGGCGCTTATTGTTACTATTTTTTATTAAATTCAGTGCAACCTATTTCAGAGTGCCATCTGTTTTTCAATTTCTGGTGTGGCACCATTATTTGTACTAAAGAAAATTTCAATGTAACTTAAAAATTATTATAAAAATATTATAAAGTAAATGATTAAAGAATGAATTGTTAGACTTTCTTACATAGTATTTTAATAAATAATTAATGATTGCAAAATATTGCATGTGAATACTTTTGCATCTGGCTGGATGGGGATGGCAAGGATTTTTAGCAGCAATGAAAAATTTGAGTTGGTGATTTCTGTAGGAAAACTGAGGATTTTTTTTTAATAGAAACCTCACAGTACTTCAGTTTAGACATAGTTTTGAGGTGAAAATCTACAATAGCTGTCAGAATTGGTTGACACTGCATCTACCTACCAGAGTAGACGGAACACTTTCTGTTCCTAAACATAGGATAGCTACAGAGATAAATGATATTGTTTGTTGTGCAATTAGAAAGCTAATGTTGACATTTCAATTACCATCATTGGCCTTTAGTTGAAACACCCTAATGAGATGAATGAGATTGGCTTACAGCCTCTCAGAGAGCTCTCTGTTCAGGCCATCTGAAGACTTGGGCATGATTCCTCATGCTGGGCTGCTGTTCAGCTAACATTTGAAAGGTTGCTTCCATCACCACAAAAGGCAGAGTCTCCAATAGAATGGAAATAATGGTTTAATTCGCAGTTACACTTTTTCACACTGGAAACCAATTACAAAATTTTCATGTGCTGAGATCTGTGACAGCCTGTCATGTTCACTGCATCTCTTCAAATGAGATCTGCACCCCCTTGCTGCCAACTTCTTCTCTCTCACTAGAAACCTTCTCCTCCATGCCTGTCTTGTATCTTCTATTTCTAAACTTCTTTGCTTGAAACTTGAAATTACTGCTTCATGCAGATGCAAATGAGTACCTGCCTGTTTTATTCATATGGACACGAACCTACCCCTGGATGCTATTCCCGTGCCACTTGCCCTTGCAGTGCCTTACATCTCCAGCATCCCTGTCCTGCTTTCTGTCTGAGAGTGCTGTTTTGGGACCTGGTGCATCTGCTGCACGGAGTGAGGCTGTGACAAACACGCAACCAGTAATGTTTGTCTCCTGCAGGTGGCCCATAGCCACCACTCTCCTCTTCCACAGTTCCATTGTGTGATGCATGTCCACAGTCATGTTCCCTAGATAAGCAAAGGCTGAAATATGAATGGTACTCAAGGTAGTGGAACAACAGCCAATGAAGAAAGGAACAGGTGGCACATCCAAAGCCAAGTGCATGAAGAGGCACAGTTGACACCAGTCATTTAAAAGTCCAGATGGATTACCCCAGTGCATGACAAAAGTTTCATCCAGAAAAGGCAAGAAACCCTGTTTACAAGAACGGAGAATTAAAAGCAGTTTTACCCTGTGTGAGAGAGATTATAATTGCAGTCATTTATGTCAGGTAAGTAATTCAGATGGTGTATTGTTGGGTGAAAAGATGGCCAGTGCCTCCACACTGATCACCTCGGAGGCCTCCTTGCCTCGAGCTCAAAGCCAGAGATGAAGGAACACCATATGTATTTGTACTCTGCTTCCAATGCCTGTATGAATCCAGTATATAAATTGTTCCATCCCCTGTTCCTAGATAATGAGGAATTGATTTTAGTGCAAAATTACAAGTTCTGTACTGGCATAACTGCCAGTGTGGAAAATCATATTCAAAGTCACAATAGAGGTGTTTTTTAATCCCTGTCTTTATCTCATGAGTATTTTACTCATTTTACAGTCTGGCAAAACTGAACCATAGATAGTTTAGGTGACTTATACAAAGTCACTCATCAGGAGAGTTTCAGTCAAAATATAGACAAAGATGTCTGAATCCCATTGTAAGCAATTTTTTGTCTCATATTTTGACCTGACTTAGCATCATCTCACATTCCAAGGACACTTGAGTGTATACTGTCTTGAACAATGCATGACAGTAGCTGTGCAATATTTGCCAGACCTCTGAAAACTTAAAGCAGCTATCTAGCAGTGATTTCAATATGTTTTTATGTACACAGCAAATCAAAACTCACTTTAGTATACAGTCATGTTACAGTAGCTCAGATTTATCCCTGTCATAACTCTGTTGGCTTTAAGGAAGCAGCACAAGAAACCAAGTTTGTCTATGAAATTTTAAGATAAATTTCAGAAACACATTTTTCAGCGATTGTGAAGCTACTTTCCACAGTGGAAACAAAGTACATTATTTGGCCAGTGGATGAAATATAAAAACTACCATTTGAGTGCTGAAGATAGTAATGTTTTTATTCATTTATTTTCTTCGTGTACTGAAGGAAAATATACTGGCTATGTTTGAAAATGCTTACCACATCAAGTGAGTAATTAAGTAACATATAAAATGACTCGAGAAAATATATATATATGTATTTTAATGTTGCTAGAAAAATAAAAGTATATTAAGAAACACATTAATTTCTGAGTAAATAGAGTCTGATTAGAACTTCTTTTTTTTTTTTTTCCTTTCTTACTTCTGCCCTGCAGAGAATAATAGAAAGATGAAACCATGCTTTTAGACAAGAATTCACTCTAAACCTAGGTGGATTTTTCTTCCAGATCCAACTTTGGGTTTCTCAGAACACAGCAGAAAAAAATCCTGTAAACAGTGTTTTATTCCTCTCTTTAATGGAGGCCACTGTGGCAGAAATTTCGTAAGAACAACTGGCGTCATCAGATTTCCACCTTTCAGTTGGTTTGGGCCCAAAACGGACATTGATTTTTCACTTTCAGCTGAAGCCTGTGAACAGTCATAGTGTCTTATTCTTTGTAATAATGAAACTGTTATGATACTAATTAGATACAATATTAGTTCTGATCAGTTTTTAATTTCTTCACCGTGCCCACTAAGTACAGTTGTGTCTATATTTTGTACATTCAGTCATATATGAACTCAGATCAGATCTTTTAAATGAAATAGTTAATAAATTAGAAAGTTGTGTGGAGGATTTTTTTTTTTTTTTTTTTTT